>JARHVA010001034.1:2307500-2380000 GCA_037957365.1 Torreya grandis | reverse complement strand
TCAAACTATAGGGTAAACTTGAATATCACACTACACTAAATAATTGATGGATGTAGTGGTTATGAAAAGGATAAGACATTTTCACAATAATCTAGTCGATATATATCCAATTTATGTGAGCATCTCTAGTGTTATCCACACTTATGACCATCTAAACGAGTGCAAATTTAGTTTTAAATAAACCCCACTTGCCATGAACATACTATTGAGGTAGGGCAAGTAGCTTGAAGTTACATGTTGTAGCTAAAAATCTTGAGAGAATAGGGGACCTAAAAAACATACTTTTCATGCACTTTTATTTTTTTGACTAATAATTAAAATCCTCTCAAGAACATGTATGTAAATATAATTCAATAGTACCATGCAACCTTGTTAGTTTTAGGATTTAAAATGTTACACTTAGGTGTTTTTGTCATTTTATCCTTTATTTACTTGGTCTTTTTGAGTCTAAAACTATTTATGTGAAATATAAAACATATCAAAAATCTAAACACTCTATTATAAACCATTATATTTAAACAAAGAGGTGTTATGATAAAAAATCCAAATCACTTCTTTCCTTGTTCAATTTTTTATTCAAAACATTGTGTTTGTATTTTCCAAACAATTTTTTTATGTTAGCCATTTTAGTTAGATCATTTATTATTAGAGGTAAAATCACTAGAGGGGGTGAATTAGTGAGCCTAGATATTTCAATTACAATTACAATCCTTTCAAACTATTAATAAATCAACATATATCAACTTGATCAAGAAATATTAACAAGAGATCTCAATCATTTAAAGCATACACAAGATCAAACACATAACACATAGTTCCTATGGGAAACCCTTATGGGGAATAAAACCCACTCTAAATCTTGCAACACATGGACTACTATCCTATAATAAATTACAAACAAGATATTGGTCAACTCTTTAAGACCAAAAAACCTTTATCATGTCCTCTTGACCCAAGGTATTTAGTGAAACACCTATTTCACAAGGAACAACTGCTCCTAAGGAATACCAAGTCCTTTAGACCCTTCTTTGAACACCTCCACCTTATAAATTATGTATTCAACACCTAATTATGGATATTTTTTTTATCTAACCCCTATACATACTCTCTCTCTCTCTCTCTCTCTCTCTCTCTCTCTCTCTCTCTCTCTCTCTCTCTCTCTCTCTCTCTCTCTCTCTCTCTCTCTCTCTCTCTCTCTCTCTCTCTCTCTCTCTCTCTCTCTCTCATATAGGCCTCTCACATAAGCATGCCATAATCTCTCTCCTTCACTCAAATTATCTTCATATACACACTCAGATCTCTTCACATATACTAAAACTATAAGAGAAATTTTATGACATCATAAATATGTCCTAAATTCATAAAAATAATCATAAATTTACTCTATTTATAAATTCATCAAGTGGGAACTCTACCTCTCCTTCACTCCATAACTCTCACATACACCTTACACAAGTCTCTTTCACAAGTTTTCCACCAGCCTATAAACCATCTCATTTGGTTCCATAATTTATTTATTAATAATTAATTAACAATATTTCAATATTTCATTGTCATCCAAAAAACATTCCTTCACCCTTAAGTAATCTCACATGGGTTGCACTTAAGCACAATCCAATTTCAAATAGGCCTAAGTCACTTTTAGTCCTTTTGGAGACCCCTTCATCTCTTTGACACTTTTTGAAAAAAATAAGACATAGAAAAAATTTAATATGGGCCCATTACACATGATCTATAGGTTCTCATTAAGTGCCAACATCCATCACAATGCCTTTCTACTTAAGCACAAATCATTCAAACAACATTATATGCATACAGTCATCATGAACAAATATACAGT
Organism: Torreya grandis; assembly: GCA_037957365.1. Lineage (NCBI taxonomy): Eukaryota > Viridiplantae > Streptophyta > Pinopsida > Cupressales > Taxaceae > Torreya > Torreya grandis. Next base: position 2,378,160 of record JARHVA010001034.1, on the reverse strand, counting down.
CACCTTCCAAACCTTTGTTCATAATACATATGATTGGTTAAACCTTAATAATTAAAACATAAAATATTTATGGAGTCTATAACATTATCCAATATCTAATTAATCAATATATATTGAAATAATATCAAAATGATCTCAATTACCCTTCTCGGGTTGCTTGTGTAACATGCACAACCATAGTCAACTTTAAAGCTCAATATATTTATCTGTACACACTTCTAAATCTTAAAATCTACATTGAAATATGTGCCTTGGATTCTTATATAAATTTTATTTTTATTTCATGGTCAAATTTGTCTTGGATAAAAATATATGGCTTAAAAACTAGACACTAATCTTTCCTTTGTTAAATTCAAATATTTGAATTCAAATAGTCACAGTTAAAATTCAAATAATATGATTACATATTATGTCATTTAAACTTAGATCAATCATGAAAATCTATCTTTTTCAATACTTATAACTATTTAAATAGCTATAAATTTGACCACTTTGACTCCACTCACATTTTTAGATCAATCTGTATGAACACACATGAACCATTCAATCCTTATCCTTTACCTTTGCTCAGCATTAAACATCATACACCTATCTTCATCTCACTACTTATTAAAATCTTGGAGAAAATTCACTCCATTTATATCTTCTTGGGTTTCTCAAACTATAACTTGTGCAAAATGACTATGAGAACCTTTTCTTATCTACCTAGAAGGCCAACTTTTCACCTCCATATCTTTTGCTTAACTCAAGCACATGTTCTAAAATTTGGACCATATGATCCCCTCACATAGGAGAATAAAACCATGTGACAATATAATCATATAAACCTCACACATTTGAGATATAATTATATTAAAATTATCACTTAGATTGTTCTATCATAGGGCTAATAATGTCAAAAACTTGTCTAGGAGGCTAACTTTGAACATGCGTATATTTTGACGTGCTTTGGTGCTTGAATTTAAAGTTAGAATAAATTAAATAGGAATAAAAATTAAAAAAAACTATATCATCACCTTATCTTTAAATTTATACATGTGAGATATATGTTATCGTCAAAATACTTACTCGACTCTTCTTTGCCTCATGCAAATTTGGCTAAGTATGGGAAAACAATATCAAACTGCCTAAAATCCTAACTTTGCACTTATATATATTTCATCACACTTAATTTCATGACCTAGGATTTAATTAATTATAACTAATAAAAATATTTAATAAACCCATGTGACCATTTTCTCTTTAAACCCTCATGTGTGTGAATGTTGGCTCATTAACATGCTTACTCAGCTTTATTTGAACATAGAAAACACTATCAAAATACCTGAGAGCCCAAATTTGCACCCAAATATATTTTAATGTGCTTAGGCACATGATATAAGAATTATAAAATAGTAAATAGGGACTAATTTTATCATAACCATATGACCAACTCCCCTGACTCATCCACACATGGTAAGGGTGACATATGAAAATTGCCTATTCAGATTTTCTACCATTGGAACCAAAATGTATAGATGAAAAAAATGATTATCCAAGTGAATTAAAATTATGAAAATAATCTATCAAATCATCATTTACCATTTATAAGACCCTTTTAACATGATCAAAACTCCATACTCATCCTTGAACATCTCTAATGATGTTAAAAATGAATATCATCCCAACCAACTTCAAGCACACTTTCACAAGAACATTACACACTTTGTCATTGTTAATTAAGCTACCAAATAACTTCATCCACTCATTAAGACACATCCATGAAATCAATATGACATCATTGAAAACTCTCCAATAATCTCCCAATTTGTCATTGATGTCAACAAACATCATATAGCAATATACAACTCACCTTCTCTCTTTTCAAGAACTCTCACAATAGGAACTATATCCCCCTTTGACACAATGAAAATGTGGGTAAAAACTGATCTTGAGGACCTAAAATGGCTACCAAAGAGAGGACCCCCTTTATAAATATGATACAAACTCCCCCTTACCTTGAGCCTACCATTTCTTGTCTTGACAACTTCCTCTTGCTTTATGCCAATACTCTCTTCTTCAACCAAGCATTGTATCCAATGAATAAAAAACACATAAAATAGTTAAATTTGATATAAATCACCCATAAATGTCTGATAGGGACCCTACCTAATATCTCTGAGCCATTTGACCACTTGAGCATCTTTAGATCTCCATACACCATGAAGAACCATTATGCAGGCTTACTAGCCTTCTCTCTCAAGCCACCTCAAAAACCACCAAAAAAACTTCATACTACACACAAAATAGGAAAAATGATCTAAAAAAACCTAAAAACTCACCTTGAAATACTCATGCCTTTCTCTTTTTGGATAAACTAAACAAAAATCACATGTCTTCACACTAGACCTGTCTAGTCTCCTTATAACCCTATCTGGAACTTACAAAGCCCACAAATTTTAGTAGACACACATTCAAGACGTAAAAATTCATATATAGATCAATCTCATATTCCCCCTCAATCAAACTAATTAAAAACACCTAGATCATCCTTTCCAACATACTTCTTTCACAAACCTATTAGCCAATTAGGCCTCTAACTTAATAAAAACTTGAATAACTTGAGAACCATAAACCTTCAAATATCTGTGAAGCTTGATTTGAAAACAAATTTTTCCCATTAAAGTTATTAATATTACTTAAACCTCACCTCATAAAGTAGACCACTTTTCTAGTAAAGCTTAAAACCCTAGAATCTTAAAACAAATAGAGTCAATAAATCTCTTTTTGGTCAACATCCACCTCTAAAAATTATTTCACACCTAGAGACAACCATCACATACTTGTGCACAAAAATTTTATCCTCCATAATTTTTGGAACATAGACTCCTATAACCTAATTTAGGACCTGTATTCTTAAGCACAAACTAGGAAACTTGAGAACAACCAAAAATCTTCAATTTTACTTCAACATCCCTTTAAACTAAAAAACCACTTGAAGCATGCTAGAATAAGATCAAAAAATATTTATATGCAAAAATATCATCTTGATGTTGCATCAATCTCATTATCCCACCTAGAAACACCCAATTTGACCCTATAGACTGACCATATATAGCTATCAACATCATGACATTATCACAACTTATCTTTTACCTAGACATACCTACTCCAACTAAAAAACTAATCTCTATCCTTCTAGGACATTCTAAAGAACATCACAATAACACTTGCTTCTCCACTTAAAGGAGTCTGTTAAGAAGCATAGATAAATACATCCCTTATACTACAATGCTCCAAAACAAAGTGAAGCTAGGAGTGGCCCACATCTCCTCAGTAACTACAGGAATCATCTTATAGATATAAGTCTCCTTGATATTTTTCTTATTCTTATTATTAGTCTAAACTATGACAACTGGTTCCTTTTCTATATCACTCTCTTTCTCTTCTAAGATATAATTGACAACACATGGAGAAACTATGGAATCTTGACATAAATTTTCATTTGAAGAATCAATCTTGAATCTTGGAACCTTATTATTAGGTATAGAAAACTAAAGTATTCTTTATGAAACATGATTAGAAATAATAGGATGTTCACTTGGATCCATACTTACCTTAGAACTAACCTCAACCAATACCTTAGTCTTCTGTTTTAGTTTGGTCTCTTCATTCACAACATGAGCAAACAATGAGATCTCTTAGAATTCTTCAATTTTTATATCATTCTCCACCATAGAAAATAGATTACTTGTATCTATGGACTCATCATAATTCCTACTTAACATATTTGGTCTCCATGAGTTCACTTTCCTTTTATATTGCACTTTAGGAGCCTAATCAAATCTATTCTAACTTAATGGCCTTTGCCTACAAAATCTAGTAATGTGACCTTTCTATTCATAGTTGTAGAAAACCATACTCCTTGATGGAAACTTAGCTTGTCATACCCTGTTCAAAAAAAAACTATCAATGTGTCCAATGTCATGAAAAATATAAAAAACTACTCTTTTCAAGAATACTTACCTTGCCTTTCCTTATTTGTACAATGCTTAGCAAAGTGTCATTTATTAAGACAATTGAAGCACTTAACCTTGCTCACTCCTTTTGACTAATGACCCCCATAATAGTCCCATGAAAAATCATTTTTATAGGTCTTCTACATTCTCTATCTATATGCCCAAACTGATTATAAGTATATAAGTAACCATTAAATTTACATACCTCATGGCATTTGGTTTGATCTGATTTATCTTTATTTTGCTAGCACCTTCATTCCTTGTCTAATGATTTGTCTTCAAAGGCTAATCCACTTTGTTATTATTGACCTTCATGTCAACTTGAGAAGTAAATTTGGGCTCTTCATTAAACCCAATCCAAATATATCATTAGTTGACTTTTGATTCTTTAGGAGACCATCCAAATCATTATAAATTTTATCAAACTTGATAAATGATTTCACCTTGATTTCAAACTTTTCTAACTCATCTTTCAAAGATATAATCTCATAAGCATACCTTTATAAATCATCTTGTTTATCTTTTAGGCTTATAAATATGATTTCTAATTAACAACTGAGATGCTTAACCATATCTTCATTCTCCTTAGCATATTCATTCATTCTTACCTCAAAAATACTAAATTGTTCCTCATATTATTTGAGTTGAGACTTTATTTTCTTGTTAATATTTAGTTATTCAAGAGCATTTATCAAAGCAATCTCATAGTCCGCCTCATTTTCATCATCATCTAAATCACTACAAGTAGATTACTTTTGATGTGAACAACTCCCTTCCTCATTCATGAACAAAAATTCATCTTCATTAGGACCATCATCTTCTTGATCATACTCTGAGTCACTAACTTCACTCTCATCTAATGAGCTACCATCTTCTTTGGTGTAGAGACTCTTCTTGTCTTTAAAGTACTTCTTGTTGTTTTCAAACCTTCTGAATCCCTTTTTGCTTTTATCAGAACTAAATGATCTCTTTCCATAATCATGACCTTGATCACACTCTTCATCATCATCCTTCTTATACTTATGAGGGAAATTATTAGCAAAATGTCCTATCTCACCATAATTGAAGCATTTGAGGGGTAGTTTGCATTTATGCTTGCCTGAACTTGTTCTCAAATTTATTGAAATCAAAGAAATTAGTTCATCCTCATCTATATCAAAAATGTCATCCTCTTTGGGTTTATTACATTTGAACTTCTTATTTGGATTCAACTATATCTTAAATTATACTTCCTTCTTTGGTGGTATATCATCATTCTTCCTCATCTCATAGGTAGTAAGGGTGCCATGCAATTGATCCATATTCAATTAAGTAAGGTCATGAATTTATTCTATATAAAATATTTTCAAATAAAACTTGTGGGATAGAGAACTTAAAAACTTTTGAATAATAATACCCTCTTCAAGTTTCTCTCTAAGACCTTTGATTATGTTCACAATATCATCAACTTTCTATAGAAAGGATGCCATAAAATCTTCTTCCTTCATCTTGAGACTTTCAAATTTCCATATTTGAGTTCTTAACTTAGTAAGATTTACCCTTTAATATCCTTCATAAATGATCTAAATTTTGTCCCATATCTCTTTAGTATATTTACAATAGATTACCTTTGTGTATTCAATCTCTAAAAGCCCACAAGTGATAGCACTCATTGCCTTGAAATTGTTCTCAAATAACTTCTTGTATACAACACTAGATGTAAGAGGATTAGGAGCAACATAACCATCCAAAATAGATTACCATAAATCAAACCCTAAATACATTATGTATTTCCTCATCCTTGTACTCAAAAAATCATAATTTGATCCATTAAACATTTGTACTTGCTTATTAGAGAAACCTGCTTGATTACTACCCATATTGTACCTTGGATCACCTTCAAGTTGTTAAGCCTTTACCAAAGTACCCACTCTAATACTAATTATTTGAGGTAAAATCACTAAGAGGGGCATGAATCAGTGATCCTAGATATTTCAATTATAATTTTAGTCCTTTAAAACTATTAAGAAATCAACATATATCAACTTGATCAAGTTATTTTAACAAGAAGGCTCATTCATTTAAAACATACATAAGAATAAACACATAACACATAGTTCCCATGGGAAACCCCATGGGGAGTAAAACCCAATCTCAAGCCTACAACACATGGACTACTATCCTATAAAAAATTACAAACAAGAGACTAGTCAACTCCTTTAGACTAGAAAACCTGGATCATGTCCTCCTAACCAAAGGTATTTAATGAACACCTATTTTACAAGGAGCAAATGTTCTTAAGGAAGACCAAGTCCTTTAAACCCTCCTTTGAACACCTACACCTTATATATGTTGTATTCAATACCTGATTATGGATTTTTATTTATCTAACCCTTGCACATACTCTCCTTCTATCTCATATAGGCCTCTCACATAGCCATGCCACAATCTCTCTCCTTCACTCAAACTGTCCTCATATGCACACTCAGACCTCTATGAATATACTAAAAATACAAGAACACTTTTATGAAATCATAAATATTACCTACAAGTCATACACATATTCATCAATTTTCTCTACTCATCAATTTATCAACTAGGTACTCTACCTCTCCTTCGCTCCACAACTCTCACATACACCTTGCATAAGTCTCTCTCACAAGTCTTCCACAAGCCTAGAAACCATATCATTTGGTTCCATAATTTATATAGAAATAATTAATTAATAATATCAAAACATTTAATTATCAACCATAAAACATGCCTTCACCCTTAAGAAATCTCACATGGGTCACACTTAAGCACAATTCACTTTTAAATAGGCCTAAGACACTTTTAGGTCCTATGGATACCCATTCAACTCTTTGACACTTATTTTAGAAAAATAAAAAATAGAAAAACTTTCTAAATGCATATACCCATTCCAAATTATCTATAGGTCCTCCTTTAGTTCCAATCTCCATCATAGTATACTTTTGCTTAAACACAAATCGCTCAAATAACATTTTATGCATAGAAACACCATGAATGAATATATAGTCACCTTATAAAACTTTGCTCATACTGAATATGATTTATCAAACCTTCATAATGCATACACAAAATACTTATGGATCATAAAACATGTTCTAATATCTAATTAATCAAGATATATTGAAATAACATCAAAACGAGCTTAATTACCCTTCTCAGGTTGTTTACATAACATGCACTAACATACAGTCAACTTTAAAGGTCAATATCTTTAATTTTACACAATTTCATATCTTCAAATACATTTTACTAGATGCACCTTGGAGTCTTCTATAACTTTTATTTTTAATACATGATCAAATTCATCTTGGATCAAAATATATGGCTCAAAAACCAGACACTAGTCTTTATTTTATTAAATTCAAATATTTGAATTCAAGCGATCATAGTTAAACTTTAGATAATATGTTCACATCTTGTGTCCTCATAGATTATATAAATCATGCATTATTGATATTGTTCGATCTTTTACATAATTTAAATGACTTTCATGTTGACCACTTTGACTCCACTCACATTTTTAGATCAATCTATACGAATACATGCAAACCATTTGATCCTTATCTTTTACCTTTGTTCAACATTAAACATTATGCACCTATCCTCATCTCATTACTCCTAACATCTTGGAAAAAACATTCTCCATCAATATCTTTTTGGGTTTATTGAACTTTAACTTTTACAAAATGACTAAGTATGGGAACCTTTGCTTATCTACCTAAAAGGCCAACTTTACACCTTCATATCTTTTGCTTTGTTGAAGCCATGCTCTAAAATTTGGACCATATGATCTCCTCACATGGGATAATCCAACCATGTGAAAATATAATCTTATAACCATCACATGTATGAGATATAATGATATTAAAATTCTCATTTAGATTTTTCTACCACAAAGCCAACAATGTTAAAAAGTTTTTTGGGAGGCCAACTTTGAACATGAATATATTTTGACGTGGTTTGATACTTAACCTAAAAGTTACTGAAAATCAACTAGGCACAAAAATAAATAAACCCATATGATCACCTTATCCTGAAATGTATACACATGTGTTATATGGTACCATTAAAACAATATCAAACTGCCTAGGATCCCAAATTTGCACTTGCGTATATTTTGTTGCACTTAGGCGCATGACCTAGGATTTAGTGCATAAAAACTAGGAAAAATACTAAACAAACCCATGTGACCATTTCTTCTTGAAACATTCATGAGTATGAATGTTGACATCATCAACATGCTTACTTGGCTCGATTTGAACATAGAAAACACTATCAAAATGCTTGAAATCCCAAATTTGCACCCACATATCTTTGACTATGCTTAGGTACATGACCTAAGAATTAGTTCATAGAAAATAGGGACTAATTTGATCAAAAAAATATGACCAATTTCCCCTAACTCATCCACATGTGGAAATGGTGATGTTAATAAACTGCTTACTTAGATTTTCTACCATTGGACCTAAAATGTCTAGATGAGAACAATAATGATCTAGGTGAATTACACCTATGCACACATGCTATCTAATCATCCTTGACCACCGATAAGACCCTTTTCACATTTTCAAAACTCCATACTCATACCTAAACATATCTAACCATGACAAAACTAAAGATCAAACTAGCCAACTTCAAGCATACTTTGACAAGCACATTTCACACTTTGTCATTGTTACTTAAGGTATCAAAGAAGTTCATCCAATCACTAAGACACATCCATGAAATCATCATGACATCAATAACAACTCTCCAACATTTATCCACTTTTAAAAATCTCAAAGTCCTTCATTTTTATCTAAATTCAAAATCTAGCCTTTATAAGTTTTGATCCAAGGTGGTATTGGTTTACCTTTCACACTTGGTTTGAGTAACTTTGGTATGATTTCCCATTTTTATTGAAGGTTGTTACCTAGACTCATCATGATTTTATTCTTATTATGAACGTAGATTATCTTGCATTCACTCACACTATAAGTTCCTAGACCATTCTACATCTTTTTTCCATGTGGCACCATTGTGATACCTATTTATTTTTGGATTTATAATTAGGAGTTCTTGTTTTAATTCACATTATGAGATTCTCGGTTTGCATTTTTTTTCTTGATCAAAAATACCTTCTAGTTTCTCTGGTCATAACTCCCTACAATTGTATCTATCTTTTTATGGCATCGACATATTTTTGACCTAAGTTTATTATGCTAGCCTTCACTTTAGGTTCCAAAATTATCTTAACCTCTTCTAAATTTAAATTTTCAACCCACTAAGGTTAAGTAAATTTTTAACCAATTTCTTCTAATTATTTGGTACTACTCTACTTACTTTTATTATAGTCACATTTCACCTTGACATTTTCTTGAAGAAATATGAATACCTTTTTTAAATGTTTGTAAAACACATTTCACATCTTATAAAATGTAGAAAAACCATATTTAAACATGACACAAAGGTATACTCATAGTAGGGTCTCTTACATCCCTAGTTATGAGAAAGAGTGTTATTATGATGGACATGAGAACTCTATTCTATTTGAATATATAAAAATAATTATGGAGTCTAAAGAATATTATTATGCATATTAACCCTTAAAAGATAAAGATAAATCCCTTTTAAGGTTTTTATAATCAGGTGTTAGGTGACCACCATACTTTCCCATGGAATAATTTCACACACTTGTTAGGGTAGAAGAGAAATAACAAGAACAATCTCTCATTCGTATTACAATATCCAATATTGATTCTTCTAGTAAGGGAAAATAAAAACTTGTAGATTTTATTCCTAATGATTAAGATATTACTACCAAGTTCAAGAAAATTAGCTAACAATATGTAGACCAACTTATCATAGACTTAATAGACTCTTTGGTTGTAACTTCAATCAACAATAACACTTATAAAAAGTAAGAAAATATGATGGATCAAGTGAAACATACCCTAATGGAACCTATGTCTATAATAGACCCTAGAATTTCATTTTAATAACACAAACTTAGCTTTATTTTGAAACATGTTTCACCAGATATGGAGCATACATTCTTTAACCACCATGAGGCTCTTGTCCCTTCACAGAACCCAAGGATAAAAAATTCAATGCATATTAGGGGTGTTATTAAAAAAAATTAGCAAGATCTTCCCAACCATCACATCTTTTCATATATCAACCACAAACTCCTCAAAACTAGTAGTCTATTTATATCTCACAATAGTAGGATCCAAAAAATGTTTATCACCCACCTAAGAATTAGTGGCTGACTTACTTGACTCAAAGAGTAAACTAGAACAATTTTTTTGATTATAGGGTTTATATACCTAATAAAAATATGCAATAGGGGAGCATACCACCCCAAAAATATTATATTCCACCCACTAATGCACCAAACAAGAGGAGTGGAATTCAATGAAGAAAATAGTGTCAAGACTAGAGAATGGTAACTAAGTTAAGAAGTATACGTTTGATGAGATATGTCCATATTAATTTGACTTAAGTATTATCCAATTCCCCTTCCCACCTCATTTTGGGGTGCCCAAATTTTATAAATACAAAGGGAAGAGTGACCCTCAATAGCATATGCAAGATTTTTTCATAATATGTCAAGAGGTAGCTTATAACAGTCTTTACTTGATTTACTTGTTTCCATGTAGTTTGTCTAGACAAGCTTTAGATTGGATCCTCAAATTACCCAAGGGATTAGTGGTATGTTGGAATGATTTATCCAATAAAATTTTTAACCATTTCTCTTATAACATTGAACATGATTTAACAGTGGTTTATTTCTGTAAAGCAAAACAACATGATGGAGAAAGCTTCATAACTTACCTATAGCGATGGAGAAAATTAGCTAGATGCTTTCAACATAAATTTATAGATAAATAGTTAGCTGACATTTTCACTCAAAATCTACATCCTAAGGTGGCTCATAATTTATTATCTTTTTGTGCAAACACATTTGAGGAGACCATAGGCAAGGGTGTAAATATTGAGAAGGCACTCATTACTAAGGGCCTTGTAAATATTTATTCATAGGATTAAATTTCTAATCAGACCCAATCACCTATTCAAGCTATTGCTACAAGAAAACCTAAAGGGTTTAACAAGAACAAGAACATGGTGGGAGATAGAGTGACAAAATTTAGACATGTGCAAACAGTGCAATCTCCACCAATTCCAAATGTGCAACTAGGCCCACCTAATCCATAGACCACTTTTCAAAGGGCTCCTCCATGAAGGGAATTTAATAAATATAGGGTGTTTATCAAACTAGGAGAGCTTATTGAGTTCATGTTCTAAAATTTGGTAATAACCAATCTGATTATGTGTCTTATACTAAGACCATTCCTTGAATATTAGCCCAACCCCAATTGGTATCAAGAATATGAGTTTTATAATTTCCATCATGGCATTAGCCATGTAATTTTATGATGTGTTCAATTGAGGCATCTTATTGAGGACTTGATAAAAATTGGTTAAATTGAGATAAAACACATGAGAAAAAATACCAATCAAGACATGGGCATTTTTAAGGACCCATTTCCTAAGCATAATCATCATCCACCAAAGAACAATCAAAATCAAGGGTGGTACCAAAATCATAATCAACATGACCATAATTAGGATCATAATACCCATGCCAATAACTTAGGTTACAATAAAATGCCATATGATTACAATAACATTATGGGATGTAATGTATTTCTATAAATCATAACACTATTATCACCATCAAATCTCATGAATCATCCAATGCTTCTTGAAGTATTAGACCCCCCATTATAGGGTCAGCACCCTCTTCCCTAAGTAACACCACACCACGTTTAATCAATTCTATTATACCTTAATTTGTAAAGGTTACTAGTTTTAGACCACCATCACCTTATTTTAAATATAATGACCCCTTGATAACTCAAAATTTCACAAATGCAACTAGACACTCATGGATCACCATCTAAGGCCCTTTGCCTTTCTCCTCTAATTATAATAACTCCTTTTTGACTCTAGCTTTCATAATCATAATGAGACACTCATGAGTCACCCTCCAAGTCCCTTTCTCCTCTTCTAACACTAAACCAAACCTGAGCACTATGCCTTCACATCCAAAACTAAACATTGTACCAACTAAGTCCAAACTTTATAATTATTTTACTAAAAATATGTATAGTATCTCAAACCAATTAAGTAAAACCCTGCATAAATTTATATCTTAGACCTTTTACATACATCAAAAGTCCATTGAACTATTTTAAATGACTTCCTTCAATAGTCCACTACTCCTCAGAACATTATTCTTAACTAATTTCATACATTTTTAGGATAATTATGTCTATTTTGACAAATTACATATGCTCAGAGAGATATGCCTACTCTTGGTCCTAAACATAATAACCCTTTTTACATTGAGGCCATTATATAAAATAATAAAATAAATTAGGTTCTTATAGATAATGATTTAGGGTTTAACATAGTGTCACTAAATTTAATACAATGATTAGGTTATACTTCTAAAGACATCAATCTCAAGAAAATCATGACCAAGGCATACGATAATGTCGAAAGGGAATCTTTTAAAACTATGTATTTGCCAGTTATTATTGGGTATGTATCCCATCATAAATTATGCCATGCCATGGACATTGAATTACCATATAATATAATTCTTGTTCGTCTTTGGATCTATGAAGTAAATTATGTACCATCCACTTTACACCAGTGCCTCAAGTTCCCCCATGATAGAAATGAGGTCACCTTTCGTGTTGATTTATAGCCTTACCAATATTGCAAACACCTAGAGGCTAAATTTTACAATTATAAATATTGCCCTAGTTTTAAATTCATATTATAAAAAACAAAAAATAGTTTTACAACCACCCATATCCAATTATATCAACTTAAGTGACCTTTATTCCACTTTATATAATCTATTCCTTACAACACTTTCACAATAGGTCACTATTGAGGATGCAAGCATTTTTACGTACCATCTAAAAGATACCTTCACATTGCTAAGTTTCCCATGTATCCTAAGTCTTTATGAAAAATTAAGCCATCTCATATACCTTCTGGGCCTAACATGATTTGGAAAAATAATAAAGATACATAGAAACCACCAATGGCATTTGTACTAATAACTTCACCAAATCAAGATCGATAAGCTTTTATTGAAGTTACTAGTTATATTCTAATGGCCTTGTTGATTATTTTTAAAAATTTAAGTACCCTATCCCTAATAATATTATGGATAACTTGGATTATATAGGTAAAATACTAAGGCCATGAGAGCAAGGAATCCTGGAACCATTATCAATTGATAAGCCTAATATGAGTCAAGGTCTCATATTTATACCTCGTATGGGTAACCTCATGTATTTTGATAGTAATTCTTCTAAATTGACTATCAATGAGACTCATGGTAGTGATGCAACATCCCATTATATAATTTATGATGATCTTTTTTACACTAACCTATTTGACTCTAACTCTATTATGATTATCACATCCCTTTATCCCCTTTGCCTTTGTGATCCTGGCCTTATTAATTAAGACCAAATATTTTTTGTTATACCTCTTGATGAATTTAAGAACAAAGAATCTATTTTTGAGTACATGGAACTTAGAGATGGATTACTAATTGGTGATCAAAAATGAGGATTTGAATTCTCTTTGGACTTTATCACCTACTTTGGAGAATAGATAAACTTTCTTGGTCATGAAAAACATAAAACATCAAGATCTTTAGGTGAAAACCTCTTTGAGGCACTCATTGATTAGGGAAATAGTAAATAAAAAGATAATCCCTTGAGTGAAAACCTTTATCAAGTGCTCTTGGATGAGGAATCTTGCTCATCTCCAAGGGAAGCATAATATCCACCAAGTCTTGGCTCTATAGCTAGTTCCAATATCACATTCGAACAACATAAATTCTTTAAAAATATTGCTCTCAACTTTATAGAGATAATTACTAGTTAGCCACTACCTAAAATGGTAAACTTAGAGTCATCTCATTATTTAGAGCTTTGGCAAGAATAACCAAAAGATGAAACAAAAGAAGAGGATGAGGATTAAACACTGCCCAATATTTTAGAAGATGGTTATGTGTTCCTCAAAGAAAACACCACTGAAGTGAACCTAGGAACTTATGAAGATACAAAAATTGTTTATCTTGGATCTTCCCTCACAAATGAAGAGTGTGACTACATTATCACCATTCTAAGGTATTTTATCCATATATTTGCATGATCTTATTTTGACATACAAGGCTAGACCCTGACTTGGTTGTGCATCACCTTGTCGTACATCTAGATGCTAAGTTAGTCAAACAAAACTTGAGAAGGATGCATCCACACATTGCTCTTTTAGTAAAAGTAGAGCTGGAGTAATTATTAGGAGTAGACTTCATCATACCACTAGACTATTTTGAATGGATATCAAATATAGTCCCAATAAGTAAAAACCCATAGGGTAAATGCATTTGTATTGATTTTAGATATATCAATAAGGCATGTCCCAAATATGATTTTATTATACCCAACATTGACATAATTGTTGACTCTACTACTAGGTATGAGATGATGTCCCTCATAGGTAGATTCTCAAGATATATTCAAATCAAGATAGATCAAGAGGACCAACAGAAAACTATGCTCACCATGCCATGGGAATATTCTATTACCAAGTCATGCCTTTTGGCTTGAATAATTTTGGTACCACCTATTATCATGTTATGACTATCATCTTTCATGACATGATGCATGATATTATTAAGGACTATGTTTATGACATCCTATAAAAATCAAGAACACATGTCAAACATCTTGATGTCCTATAGAGAATCTTTGAGAAACTTCATGAGTACAAGGTTCATCTAAATCCTAAGAAGTGTGTCTTTGGTGTCGCTTTGAGAAATATGTTAGGATTTATTGTGTCACAAATAGGGATTGAATTGGATCTTACTAAGGTTAATAACATTGTGTAAATGCCTATACATTTTAATCTCAAATAGCTCTATAGCCTGTAGGTAAATATTCAATCTATTTTTAGGTTCATTTTACAACAAGCAAATAAGTGCCATCCTTTTACACACCTCTTTAATAAAGGGGTCACTTTTCAATGGGATGATAAATGTCAACTAGCATTTGCAAATATCACAACATACATGTCCAAGCTACTAGTTTTGAGACCACCAATACCTAGATAACCATTAATTATTTATATTTTAGCCACAAAACATGTACTGAGGGCACTCTTAGCTCAACATGATAAACAAGGAAAGTAACTTGTAGTTTACTATTTGATCCGCACAAACAAGGAAAGAAAAATGAACTCTAATATTTGAGTTTCACACTTATAGCATATGAACATAATTATATGCCTATGGTGAAGGTTTGTTTAACAATGGTGTTTACCTCCCAAAATTTGTGACACTATATGTTGAATAATAAAATTATTATTATTTCTAAGGTGGACCCTCTCAAATACTTATTATCCAAAGCAATTATTATAGGTTGCATGGCTAAATGGGTCATTCTCTTAAGTGAATTTTATGTTGAGTACTAGATCAAAATGGCTATCAAGGGGTAGGTCATTGTAGATCAACCTGAAAAATTTCCTATTACAGATATTCAACCATTCACATTTGATTTTCTAGATGACTCTATTATGATAATATAAGGAGTGTTACATGAACCTGAATAATGGAAATTATACTTTGATGGCTTATTTACATCTCGTATATCTAGGGAATACATTTTCTTGATTACACCACAAGTAGATATAATCCCTAATGTTTTTTATATTAAATTTCATTGTACCAAAAATGTGGATGAGTATGAATGCATTATTGTAGGACTTTGTCTTGTAGTACAGTAGGATATCTAGTAATTAATGGTCTATAGGGATTCTCAATTGATTATTAATTAGACCATAAATCAATATTAAACTTGAGATGGAAAAAATTTACCCTATAATCACATTGTGGATAATATTAAGACTCACTTCAAATCCCTATAATGTGAAGAGGTACCACAAGATAATAATAGATTAGCTGATGCAATGGAGATAAGTAGGTCCATGATACAAATTGCCAACAATGTTAAAGAGTATCAATTCTTCATTAAAAATATTCTATAGCTTGTTCATGTATTTCCATATTTAGAGAAGGTATTCACCATTAATGATCCCAATCCCCCACCTAAACTGCTTTGGTTCTAAGACATTTATAACAATTTTCATGACTGAGTCTTTCCTCCTGACCTTTCACATAATTTCCAAAAAACCTTCATTGCATATCCCATTATACCCTCTTAGGAAACATGCTTTATCATAAAGGATATGATGTAATGCTTATTCATTATTTATCTATAGGAAAATCAAAGTTACTACTTATGGGACAATCACAAAGGAATGTGTGGGGCCCACACCATTGGTGTAGTCTTAGCCAATAAACTCCTCAGAACAAGATACTATTGGCCCAAGATGGAAACATATGCTTGAAATAACATCAAGAAGTATGTTTCTTGCCAACAACATGGTATTTTGATACATGCACCTTCATTACCACTCCATATGGTCACTATACCATGTCCATTCTCTACATGGGGCCTCCATCTCATTGATAAAATCAACCCAACTTCTTCTAATGGCCACAAGCACATTCTCACTATTACCAAGTATTTTACTAAGTGGATTGAGGACATTCCTCACTTACATCATAAATAAGTAGATTTATATATTTATCCATTACCATATCATCTATCAATATGGTATCCCAACCCATATTATATTTGATAATGGATGATCAGTTATAAATTGAGATGTTAAAGTTTTCTTTACCATTTTCAAAATCAAACATAAGAGATCCACACCATATAACCCACAAGGTAATGGACAAGATGAGGTGTCTAAAAAAACCATTTTCACAATCCTAAAGAAGATTATCAATAATGTTGGCCATAATTGGGAGTTATAAATTTTTCTTACCATTTAGACTTATTGCACTAGTCATCGAACCCCTAAATGTGCCACTCCATACTCCCTTGTTTATGACATAGAAGCTATTATCCTGATTGAGATCGAGATACCTTCACTTTCGGTATCCTTAGAGAATATTAAGGATGATGAATATTATATAATTTAAAAGTTGTAAGAGCTCAAACTCCTTGATGGCAAACATTTATCTACCCTAGATAATTTAAAATCATATCATAATAGATTGCGTAGAAGATATAACAAGTGAATTCTCCCTCAAGATTTTGAAATTGGTGGCTTGGTCTTGAAATAAAACCAAAATAACACTAATGTTGAATGGAAGAAGAAGGGTAAGTTTCAACCCAATTAGTTGGGCATGTATATAGTCACAATAAATTATGGATTGGGGGCATACCAATTGGCGACTCTAAATGGTGAAGAGCTCCCAAAACCTATGAATAATATACATATGAAGTAGTTCTATGCTTGAATACCTTTTTTGAACCATTTTTTACAATATCCCTTGGGGGAAATTTTTGATGAATCCATTTATCCAACCATTATATTTTGTACCATCCTATTATGGACCATTTTTATTCTATATTGTTCAATCCTAGACCATTCTACCTTGAACAATATTTTTTTACTACCCTGGATCGTTGTAACCCTAAACCATTGTAACCCTGGACTATTATCACTTTAGATCATTTATATTCCATAGAGCCCATTTTCCTTATGGACCATTGTAACCCTTGATCATTGTACCCTTGGACCATTGTCACTTTGGATCATTTATATTCCATAAAACCCATTTTGCTTCTGGACCATTATAACCTAGAAAGTTATATCCCATAACCAATTATTAACCTAATTATGATTCATAGGCATTCTAGACACACTCAGTGCTCATTCTACAAATCATTTTAGCCTGAATAGTATCTCATAGCCTCTTTTTGTAGACAAGTGTACAAGGATATGCCAACACATGGTTTTTGCTTGTTGAAAGGTTCTTCAAATTTATTCAACACTACATACTATTATATTATTATTTTTTGGTTATTTGGTATGCATTATTGTTTTGATAGTATCACATAGTATTTTTTTAGTCACTTTATCTATTTACTTACATATGGATGTGAAGATTTAAGTGGTGTTCTATGCCTTTGTTTATATTCTCACTCCCCATTGCATTCAATTTAGGTATTGTTTGAAATCTTACGTATGGAAGTGTATCTCCTTAGTTAGGTAGTTACCTATTCCTTTTTTTAATATTTTTTTGGTTGTTTATCCGAAAAACACAAAAAAAATTAGAAACTGATATTCCAAAAGAATAAAAACATTATCTTGAACCTTTGTTTATTTTTATCACCATTTTATGAGCCATTTAAAGTTTGAATGGTCTCATAATTTTACAAGATGAACCATTTGGTATCTCATAATTCTCAATTGATTTGAGATTATTTGAAAATTCCAAAAACATTTTCAAAATATCTTATGTTCTTTTCATTTTATGAGAAATTATATATCACACACTCACCATTTAACAAGCCCATTTCATTATTCCTTTACTATACAATCATGTTTTCTTAATCACCATTTTCTTATATCCCATATCTTGGGAGAAATATATTTGGCATAAAGTTCATGTTGGATATTGTGTCCATGGAACTATGTAGGAAACATCCACTTGCCTCATGCATCTAGAGTCAGATCATCCACCCCTTCGTTTTCTTCTATTTTCTCCCATTTTGTTTTTTGTTGTTGTTTCCCTATCACTTGGGGACAACTTTATGTCCATTGATTCTTGTCTCATTATACCCGTATTATTACTTATTATCTTAGGGGTCACCATGTTGTAGAGTGTAATACATATATTACATGTACATGAGCAATTTATTTTTGTTTGTTTTCACTAACATTGTGATTAACCATTGTGTGTGTGTGTTTTTAAATTTTTGTTGTTGTTTTGTTATGCTTTGTTCTCTTCATTTATTTTTGTTGTTTTTTCTTTATTTTTTATCTACATTGTATTATGTCTTTATTTTATTTGTTGGTGTTTTATTATGTTTTCATTGTTGTTTTGTTGAGTTGTTTTTTAATCTATTTTTATTTTATTATTCATTCATTTTTATTAGTCTTTTATTATTTGTTCTTAGTGTTTTGTTTTGTTTGTCTTTTGTTTTCCTTTGTTTATCTTATTTATTATATTTTTTTGTTCTTTTGTGTGTAAATACATTTCATAAACATTTTGAGTCTAGATTTTACTTAGACTTACTTTGTTTCCATTTATATTTAACTTATTTTATTGTTTATTTATTTTTCAAGTACACTTTGTTAATACACGTGGAACTTGATTATTCATGTCTCGATTTGAAGTTGTTTAAACATTGTTTTTGATTTATATTCTTGTTCTTAATTAAATATTTATTGTTCATATCTTGATTTTAAGTTAGGTATTATTTTTTTCTTATTATTTTTCTCTTTGTTTTTTTATTAAACGTAAATAGTTATAAATTTGTTTTTGGTAATTTTTATCATTAACCTTAGTTATAAATATTCACCTTTGAACTGGTCAAGTGAAAATAGATATGTGATTTTATTACACATTATTCATAATTATGATGCATAATTTCCATTTATTACAGTAAGCACCAAGTGCTCTAAATCCAAAATTCAATGTGGTACCAAAGATAATTTCTAAACACACCATATCCAATATCTAACAAAAGTTATATCCTAGGACAAATTTAGAACTAAATAATACTCTATGCAAGACGTGCATCTCTTGACATACAATGTGAGTCTAATTGACTATTTCTATGAATACTTTGGGATGTGCATATCCTAAATTATCTTCTAGTATCAATTCATACATGAAGTAGAATGATAACAAAAAAATCAACATTCATATGCTAATTAAAGACATGCATCTCCTAAAACTAGTATATCCAAACACATCATAACAAAGAGCAATATAAATGTAAACATCATGTGAAAATCAAAGAATATTAATAGTCCATGTATAAGTAAAAATAATCCAAAAATGAATGTCGTGTGTGTGTGTGTGTGTGTGTGTGTGTGTGTGTGTGTGTGTGTGTGTGTGTGTGTGTGTCAAAATCATGTTTTATACATCACAAGAGTATATATACATATCATCAATAAAAAAAAAGGAGCTAACAAAATTATCTCTGATTATGGTCATCCTTGGGAAGACTCTATTGGAATCTCTAACCAATCCCTAATGTAGGTGCTACTAGTGGACATGGTGGTAGAGGCCCCATGACTACCCACTATGTAGTTGGATACATCACTATCCACTTTGAATTCATCTCATGTATATACCTAGAGGATTAAATAGTCCATTGTAATCTCATATACTCCCTATAGGAAGCCACTCTCCTCTCTACAAGAATTTCCACCTCATATGCCCACCTCCAGTAAGATATCTCATCTTTGGTGAGTAAGACATTATCCTTCATGTATAAAACATCATCCTTAGACATAATCACATTGACCAAGGCTTGATCTGATACTAAACCTATATTCTTCTTGACTTAATGAGCCTCATCCCTCTCTTGAATCAAACTCTCTATTTGGGAGACCAATTTCTCCCTCTCTCCCTAAGAAAAATCTTGATCACCAACCACTATCAAAAACTCCAAGTCTCATGTGGATAACTAAGTTTGAACCCCTACCGAATATACCACCTATCCTCTAAGACCAATAATCTCTATATCCCTATCTATAATGAGACCCTATATCTTGGTGGTCTCTACTTGAGCAATTGCTAACTATGCCTACAACCTAGCCACAATGATCTATAAACCTAAAATATTTGAGAGGCATGCATAAATATCCCTCTAGAGTTTATCAATCAAAACTTGGTCCTTTGTAGACATCCCTATGCCAAAGGGCCCTACCCCTCCTAAACATGTACATTTACCTATCCCTATACTTATGTTAGAGGTACTTACATCTCTTTAACTTATCAAATATTTTCAAATTTTCCTTCTTTCCTTTGATGGGGAATCATGGGCATCCCAAATAATGTTTGGGGTATTTCATAACCCTGCTTCTCTATAACTCATGCAATTATTTTTTTGATTATAGTGATATTTTCATTCTTTGAAAATATTTTTATTTGACCAAATGCCTCTCCACACCTTATAAAATAGGGTAAAAATGTAGAGATCCAATTTATATCACTATTATGTAGTAATTTTCAATCTAAGTAATATCTTGTGATAACACACAATCATCTAAAATCACTAAAACATGCTAAATTATCACATACAAGTGTTGATTTAGGCTAATGTATCCCTAAATGGAGAAATGCATTTTATGTAATTATTATCATTTCTTAAATCAATTCTATTCAAATTTCAACCATGAAAAATGACATTAAACCACTCAATTCTTTTATTCAGCATCACATATCATATGCATGTGTTATTTCATGTTTATAAGACCCTAATTGGGGTATTATTCTATATGTAACTGACAACTTCTTATGATTATACTCCAATCAAATTATAACTCAATAAAATTACATTTATAACTAGGTTGATAAATCATGCAACAAATTTATAAAGAATTGCTTTTAATTAATCTGAACCAATTAGACAAATTAAACCAAATCAAGAGCCTACATGAAAATCACATGAAATTTGTTGAAAATCTAATTATTTGAAATTCATTATTAAATTTTTCATCATCCCATGACATCATTAATGGGGTGCAATCCATAGGCCATTAATGGAATAAATATCAATATTAAGCCCTCTTAAGCCTCATCAATGTCCCATTCTTACAAATATTAATGGGCATATTTATATCTTGTCCCTCCAAAATTGAATTAATAAATGGACACACATCTTGATCTCAATATGGATGGTCATGGTTGATTCTAAAAAATATTTAAAATATATAAATAAGTGATCCAAAACCACCATTTTTAAGCTTTAGTTATACAAACTTACTATGCATAAATTGATATAGAAAGCTTCACCTATCTGCATAAATTAACCAATCATGTGATCCTAAGCCATTGGTGCACTAGGAAATGATGGAGGAGAATGATACTCTTCATTGACATAGAATTAGAGCACCAAATCTAGGGAAAAACATTATTTTTTCCAATCTTGGAAGGAGGGATACTATTTGAAGGGTTTGATGATATTCCTTTCTTAAATAACTCTTAGAATTCACTAGTCATACCCCTTGAGGGAGTAAGATTGATGTTTTAGTGTATATATTCTCTTTTATAGATGTTTTTTTGACTAACATATGGACTAACACATCTTGTAATCTTACTCTACACATGATTGGTGTGGAAAACTCTTGATTGATGTTCTCTCTCCCCACAACAGTACTACACTAGAGACTGCACTTGATATTATTGATGGATATTTTGAGTTCATTGAAACTCATTTTACATGGAGATTATTATTATTATTATTATTGTTGTTGTTGTTGTTGTTTTTGTTGTTGTTGTTGTTGTTGTTGTTATTATTATTATTATTATTATTATTATTATTATTATTATTATTATTATTATTATTATTATTATTATTATTATTATTATTATTGAGACACTATTATTGATGAAACTATACTTTCTATTCATATGTACATTTAAAATAGTGGATGTAACATTATATCAATTATGGATAGAATTGTAATATTACTTATATGAAATAAATGTAATATTTATTTGTATATTTAGTATTGTACTTATTTTAATATATTATTATTATAGTGATCATTAACTACATGGATTATCTATAGAACTTTATAGGGTTAAATAAAAATAATATATTTAGTTAAAGATAAATTATTTAGGTTTAATTGTGGTGAAATATATTAGATAAATATGAGTATTTAATTTTCTTTTTAAATTAACCTATTCTAGTAAAATCTAGTGGGGTTGTTACATTGTGGTATCAGAGCTAAGGCTCAAACTATAGGACTTAATGTGTCTACTAATGCAAACTCATTCTTATAATAAATAGGAAAAAGAATGGTATGTGATAGGCCAAGAGGTGAGGGTACCTCAAATATCAATCCTCTTGTTGATTCAAATTAGTTTGCCACTAAGCAAGCTATGAAGTTGGATTAGATCCTCACAACCATGAAAGAAACTAATGATAGAATCATGACCCTAGAATAGGAAGTGCATGTGCATGTATATGAGAATGATTAGAAATAACTTGAAGAACATCCTTTTGAGTAGGAACATACTCAAGATAAAAGGCATGAATAAGTGCCACAAGATGCAAGAGCTCAAGTAGATATAGATTTGACATGAGATATGAAAAAGGCAAACCCACCTAATTTTGATTCAAATATATTATGAGATGGAGTTAAAGCATGGATGAGAGAGATGGGGAAATATTTAAAGATTAAAAATTACTCAAAATTCATCAAAGAAATTTGGAGAGCACATCAACTTGTTGGTGAATCAAAAAATTGGTGGAAAAATAATAAGCTTGGGATGAACCTTGAATCTACCACCACTACTTGGGAACAATTTATTACATTTTTTAGGTCATGATGGATTCTAAAGTTGTATTTTGATCATAAGCTTACAAATTTTTAGAATCTTAAGCAATAATAACTTTGTGTAAATGAATATTGAGAGTAATTTACCAAGTTCCTAAAGTAAGTACCTCAGTATCAGGTAGATGAGAGGTTAAATATTAAGAAACTCATTATGGGATTAAACCCCTAAATTAGATGTGAGTTGGATGTACATGGACAATATAACATGGATTAGGTATTCTAAAAGGTAGTCAAGTAAGAGTAAAAGTTGAAATAAATTTCCCAAGTCAGAGATAAGCTTAATAAAAAATTTGTAAGTTCTAAACTAACTTTTAAAAAGAATAATCATAAGCAGAGGAATGGAGACTCCAATAATTAGTTCAAGAACCAAAATTCTAAGTTCAATAGTGGCTCAAGGAATAGGAAACCTAATAATGGTTTTAATGGAGGTTTAAATGGAAACCAATAGTCTAAGAGGAAAGGACCACTTAGAGGTTGTTTCATTTATGGAGGTAACCATTACACTTGAGTGTATACTCAAGACAAGTCAAAGAAAAAGGGTTCTACTTCTAAACAAGGAACATTTTAGTATCATATTCATGTAGATATTGATAATAATAAGGCTAAGTATCAATATTCACCCATAGAACTATCAAGGATTGTGTTTGATCATCTATTTTCTTTTTTAATTAACATGGAGGATATATAATGTTTTATTTCTCATATAATTCTTAATAAGTTTTTAAATAAATTTAGATTTATGATGAAAACATGGTTAGTATAGTATGGGAATGATTCAAAGGTTAAGGTTGACAAGTGTTTAGTCTAATTTAATATTAAATCATCTGGATTCACTACAATAGTGGATCTATATGTTATACTATTAGGGTCATATGATGTGATCCTAAGATTCAATTGGATTACAAAGCATAAAACTAAGGTTGACTATTATCAAAATAAGTTTGAGTGTCAAGATGATTTTGGAAATTAGACAAAAATTTAGGGTGAGAAAATGGAGTTGAAGCTTAGGCAGATTTTGTTAATATAACTCAATAAATCTCAGATGAAGGGATACCAAGCATTTATTGTTAAGATACATGAGATGAAGGAATATAAGGAACTATCCATCAAGGATTATCCTTTTCTAAGGAACTTTTAGGATGTGTTTTATAATGAATTACCTATATTACCACCTAAATGTGAGTTTAATTTCTTGATTAACATCATACCTAGATTAGAACCATAGTCTAAGGCATCACACAAGATGAAAAATACTTATATGGTTGAGTTCAAGGCTCAAATTAAAGAGTTATTATCAAAAGGGTTTATTTAACCAAGTGTGTCACCATGGGGTGCACTAGTAATCTTAATAAATAAGAAAGATGATACTCTTTTTATGTGTATTGATTATAGGATGTTGAACAAGGTAATGATCAAGAACAAATATTTATTGCCTCACATTGATGATCTCTTTGATCAGATGTGAGGGGCAAAAATATTTTATATGATTAATCTTAGATCAAGGTATCATCAGCTAAGAATCTAATATGGGGATATTTTGAAAATAATGTTTAGAACTTGATATAGGCAATAAAAGTTCACAGTGTTACTTTTTGGGTTGACAAATACTCTTACAACATTTATGAATCTCATGACGAGTGTGTTTAGGTATTATTTAGACCATTTTCTATTGGTCTTTATAAATGACATACTTATATATTTCAAGGATGAGGAATAACATATTTATCATATAAAACTAGTTTTGTAGCATTTACAAAAGCACAGGTTGTATGACAAATTGTATAAGTGTACATTTTTATTAAAAAAGTGCAATATTTGAGACATATTATCTCTACCAATGGAATTTTAGTAGATATAGCATAGATAAGAGCTATAATGGAATGGGAAACACCAAATAATGTGCATGAGGTAAGGAATTTCATGGGATTAGTAGGTTATTATAGGAAATTTATGACAAATTTCTCAAAGATAGCTAATCTAATTACCTCTATTTAGTGGAAGAATCAAAGTTTTATCTGGTCAGACAAGTGTGAGAAAGCCTTTTAGGAGATAAAAAAGAGGTTTACTTAAGCACTAGTGCTAAGAGTTCATGATTCTAATGGTCAATTATTAGTGATCTTAGATGCATATGGGGATGGACTTGGAGTAGTTATTATGCAATATTATTTAGTTATAACATATGAGTCTATAAAAATGAAGCCATATGAGGTGAATTATACCCATCACGATCTAAAAATTTCTACAATAGTACATACATTACAAGTTTGGATGCATTATCTATTATGGAAACCATTTGAAATCAATACTAATAACTTGGGACTCAAGTACATATTCACCCAACTAAACCTAATGCATGTCAGAGATGATGGTTAGAATTCTTATCTGATTATGATTTTAATATTAATTATATCAAGGGTAAGGATAATGGATTTGATGATGCTCTAAGATATAGAAGGTACTTAGTAGCCATGGATAATATTAAGAGTACTTTCCATGATCAGGTAACCAAATATCATTAGGAAATGAATTATATGATTAGGTCAAGAAAAGATTGTCAAAAAATGTTTATAATCCTAGGTATAAAGGATTCAAGATAGAAATTGATGGTATTTTGAGGAACAATGATAGGATGTATGTATTTGATGAGAATCTAAGGATCATGGTGCTAAAGGAATTGCATAATTCCCCATATTTAGGACACCCAAGTGTAACCAAGATCATGACTGAGCTAAGACCTCTCTATTTATGGAAATGAATCAAAAAGGATGTAGTGAATTTTATGTCTCATTGTTTGGAATGTTAGTGTGTAAAAGATAAACATGTGTATCTAGAAGGATTGTTATATCCTCATGATATATTGGAATGGAAGTGGTAATTAATTAGCATGGACTTTATCTAAGGGTTTTTGTTATAATGGAGCTGACATGATATTATCTTGGTTGTAGTTGACAAACTAAAGTAAGGTATCCCAATTCATACCTGTCAACTTCACATATGATGCACCTATGTTTGCAAATAGATTCATGAAATATGTGTACTAATTTCATGGTTTTATTTGAAATATAATTTTAGATCAAAATCCAAGATTGAATTCTAGATTTTGGTTGACTTTGAATTTAGGTTTGGGTACATAATTAAATTTTAGTACTGCTTATCACCCTAAAAATGATGGACAAATAGAGAGAGTTAACCAAGTTTTAGAAGATCTCCTTCATATTTAATTCATGTATAAATAATATAAATGGGAGGATTACCTTCCATTGCTTGCATTTGATTATAATAACTCATACTAATTAGCATTAAATATGGATATTTTTGATGCATTATACTTAAGGAGGTGTAGAACACTAATAATTTGGGATAGGTTAGAGGATAGGGTAGTCTTTGGGCCTGAGATGCTTATGGAAATGGAAGAACAAGTCAGAAGAATCAAAAAGAGGTTGGTCAAGGCCAATGATAGAAAAAAACATTATGTTGATCTAAAGAGAATAATAAGGAAATTTTTTGTAGGTGATAAAGTGTTTCTATGGGTTAAGCCTTAGAAAAGCTTGATTAAGTTTAAGAAGTCAGTGAAAATTTCACTGAGATATGTGAGACCCTTCAAGGTTTTGAAAGTAGTCAATCCTATATCATATAATCTTGCATTACCACCAGATCTAGATATTTTACATAATGTCTTCTATGTGTCTTATATTAAAAAGTATGTTATGGATCCTTCACATGTGTTAGATTGGAATGATTTGCATGTTCTAGATCCCAAGGTAGTCATGGTAGAACCAATCAGAATAATTGATACTTGCAAACTCAGTTTGTGTAACTGAAAAGTGTCATAGTGAAAGGTCCATTGAGACCAATATTCTAAATATAGTAATACCTAGGAGGATTATGATGAGTTTTATAATCTATTTCCACATTTGTTTACTTGATATGGGCTGCATATTATTTTATTTTCTACTGAATAATGTTTTAAATTTAGAACTTGTGTTTGAATAAGTGTCATCAGGATGATGAACAACTTTAGGGGGAAAGATGTCACATCCTAATTTATCTCTAAGATTAACAACATATTTATTTGTTGATTATTATGGTTATTATTTGATTAACTATTGTTCTAATTAAGCTTGGTTTTGTATGCTAATTGTGGGATAGTTATATTATGTATATTATGATCATGTTTATTAGTTTATACAATAATATTTTGTGGATTGTATATATGTTTTAGGCTAACTACCTTCATTTTTTTGAGGTGTATGAATTACAAATCCATCCCTTAAAGTGTGATGGAGGGATGTCATCCCCAGAGAGGGTGGTGTAGATAGAGGCATTAATGGATGATAGAGGAAAAGGCTAGAAACCCATTCACACACCACAAGTAGATTAATATGTTTTATTCATTGCTTGATTTAAATATTTGTAGTATATATTTTGTGTTATCTACATTTGTATGATTATTAATATGCTTCAGTTGTGGTCTTTATTTCTATTTGATGATCATGTTAGTTTAGTTGTGTGATTGTACTAAACTAGTTGTTGTACTTAAATTTACTCATATGATATTGCTTGGTTGAATGAGTGAATCTATAAATGCCTTAATGTGACTTACCACTATAACTGAGTACATTATAAATAATGTTTTGTTTTGTATTCATTGTTATTGTAATAGATATATTTCATTACTTACTTGATCTATTTTTTAATTGATTATTAATGCTTAAAAGATTATAATATTCATATTGCTAAACAATGGGTACATTGTTTAAATGACTAGGTGCAGTAATTATATTTAAGCAATGTGTTTATGACTAATAGTGATAATCAAATTATGATAATGGATATAATGTTAGATAGAATTATTGAAGTCAATGGAATTTTTTAATAACATTGATATTAACTCTTTTATATCAATAGTTGCAACAAATAAGGAATACATTGAAAGCTTAATTTTTTAAATGATATTTGGTAAATATCATTATTTTGATTTAATGTCATAGCTGAAGGCATTATTATTAACCCTATGCTAAGGTAAGGTCAACAATAGCATTATTAGTGGTAACATCATGGTGTTTGATTTGAGTTATAATGTTTGATTTGTGAATGACTTTTTGTTAATTTGATTGCATGGTTTTTCAATGAAGTCATTGTTTCATGCATAGTTCAAAGGTATATTATAATTATTATTTTATCTTTTAAAATCATATAACTTTTGAGATGATTATGGTTAATATAGCATTGAATGGGTGTTAATCATACCATCTTGTGAAATGAATAGTTCTATTTGGTTTGCATGGACAAAATACCTAGTTTTATGAAAGTGCATTATGAATTTGTTCATCATGGAAAAATGAAAGGAGATTTTTGTGGCATGTAATTATCATGCATATGGATAAAATGTAAGTATGGGAAGCCATGGAAGAAATGGCTGATAGAAATAGGAATAGAGAAGAGGTTTGAGTTATTTTTGAAGGGAAATAATAAATTTTTGGAGAATGTAAACTTGGTTGGTCTTTTATTTAACATTTATACTTGTTTGTGTATGTTATAATGGAAAAATATGGTATTTTACCTAGGGTTTTATATTTCTCAATTATTTTTATAAAATAACCAAGATTATATATACCTAGTATTATAGATGGCTCAACCATCCATAGAACTAGATATATGTCTCCTTACCCTAGTCAAAATGAATTTATATATACATGAAATCTCTATCAAAATATATGACTACATTAATTTTACACACACACACACACACACACACACACACACACATACATATTGTGTTTGTGAAAATTAAAACAAACTGGATATTAGATATGGGTGTGGTTGAAAACTTAGTAAACCTTGTATAAGTTGTTGGGTCATGTCAATTTACTATTGGCTTTAATATAAACTCTATTATGTAAATTTTGCATACTAAAAATATTTATTAATATGTTGATTTAAATATTGTGAAACTACATTTTTCTAATTTGAGTCAAAGTATTAAGTACATACCCTAGTAGTGTATGACTAGGATAACTAGTTGAGCTCAATCTTTAAACTAGTTAAAATCTTTTCTACTTAAACAAATTAAACCCTTATAAGCATGGATAATAGTGTAGGGTCTTAGTTTTTAATTTCATGATTAATTATATATGTTACATGGTTATATAAACATAGTTTTAAACTTGAATTGGGGAAACAGGGAAATATATATAAGTAGCTAAGAATTGATGCTAATATACATGGATGTATTTCAAAGCTACGTATTAGGAAGTCATGATTGTAAATACCTAAATGTATATAATTTTAATTCCAATCAAGATTTTAGTTATTATAATATAGTCTTTATTAATCATATTAAAGTTTGTATATATGTATAGAAGGTTAAGATTTCTAGTTATAACCAGGACTATTTTAAATGCATTATATGAGTCTTGTATTTAAAATATTTAAAGGTATACATATATATGAGTATAAACATATACTAGATACATGTATAAGATGAATTATTAGTGTTTTAAGCATAGATAATAAGAGGGGGGTGAATTATTTCCCTTAAAATAATCATTCAATTTCACTTATCATTCATTAAAACACATAAATCAGCCAATGCATAAACAAACATCCACATAAGCATATAACATATGAACACAAGAGATGTGTGTAAAACCCTCATGGGGGATAAAACACACTAAAAATATCTTTTAATATAGAAATATAATAAATTTATCAATCTTTAGTGAGGTACTAACCCCACAAGAAGCACAAACCCCTCACTAGTCAAGCACCAACTTGCAAGGAGGCACCAACCCCCTAGGTGACTAAGAACCAAATAAAACACCTAGAACATATGATAACATTTGGACACCTATTTATCACTCAAATTATTATTATCACTTTATTTTTCTCTTCACACTCTTCTATCTCTCTCAAACAACCTTTTAGGCTTCCTTGCGCAATATGCCTCTTACTAGGCTTATTAGGTCAACTGTCATTGACGTCCACATGCATAAACTCATTTATATGTTCATAATATTATATATCCCCTCTTATTATGGTCTAAAATACCTCCTTGAGATCACAAATCTCCTATCTCATTTGCTTATTAATCAATTTCACTTCACATACCAAATAGGCCTATTAGGCCTTATTCTTGTACTTGACTCTTGATTGCACATAAATTGGTAAGAAACAAACCTATCCAAACTTATATTACCCTTAAAATGGGTCAAATAAATTTTTTATTTTACATTAAATAGCCACTACATAGGTCGGTCACCACTCATAAGGACCAAAACCACCATGAGGCCTAAAGGAGACCTAATGCAATTAGGACTTCTCAAGTAATGTGTTACACTTAGCCCTCTTGAAACTTACTGAGACTAAAAAAATGGATGAAAAAATTTAAACACACCTAAAATATACCCTTAAGTACAAATTTTTAAATATACCCTTAAGTACAAATATATATCACTCTTAAGTACAAATTTTTAAATATCTAATTCCAAATATTTGTCTTAAAAACCAATCTCTTATCTTTAGTATACATAGTCAATTCTAAACTAGTCTACTTTGGCTTTACCACTTTAATCACTTTCATTAATTTCCAAGCTTATACAAAGTATAAATATAAAATTCATGACCTAAAAAACAAAATAATATTCATTTGATGATTTATATAAGTGTATAGATACTCAAATCCATCACTCCCTCTTGCTTACTTAGAACTTCCATTCTACCTTGAGGAGTAGTCATGATGATTATGAATTTCAACACATGTGTGGACACTTCTGGGAACTCTTGATGCATGTGTATGATCTTATGAGATAATTACATAACTATCATATAGATAGATACCATGTTAAATTTATAACATTGTTATTTTTAGACCAATCTCATAATCTTACCTAAACATTGTCCTATCTACACAATCGAGATCAACTTATGAGCAACATTCTCAACATATCCACTGACCATCAAAACATCTAAACAACATGAATGTGTACTATAGGTATTGAAAAATAACCCCATGAATTTGGATCCATTCATAATACATGAAAAATAATCCCTAATATCAATCTCACTTTCTTAAAATATGATATTCATTTTATGATTTAGCTAAGTTTAGAGAGCCTCCAATTCATCACTCCCACTTGCTTACTTAGAACCACCATTTTGCCCTTGAGGACCAGTCATGATGATTATGAAATTTAACACTTATGTGGATATTTATAGGAAATATTTATGAATGTGTATGATATTATTATATCATTAGGTAAATATCATATAAATATATACCATGGTAAAGTGATAACATTGGTCTTTGCATACCAAACTCATAATCTTACCTAAACACTATTATATCTGCACAATAGAGGTCAAATCATGAGCAAAATTCTCATCATATCCACTGACCATAAAAACATATAAACAACATGAATGATTACTATAGGTATTTAAAAATAACCTCATGAAATTTTATCCATTCATAATCCATGACAACTTATGCCTAATCTCATTCTCATTTTTGCCTAGTTTTCTCACTATCTTCCTCACTAGGCTTGTTTAGCAATAGGTCAACTTACATGACTGATTTATCATTTTTTAAGTATATAAAATACTAATTAACTACTATGGTAATAATATATAAGTCTCAATATTTATCCTTCAATGATTTTCATTCATTGACTTGGTCAACTCTATCTACTATACTAAATTTCTAATAAATAAGCACTTTTATGTGGGATCCACTCACTCATCTAACAAAACAATTCCACTTGGAGGTAACTATAAGAGTAATATACATGATACAATCATAAAACTAGGTCATCCAATCCATTTTGAGCACTTTTGAATCACATCTTCCATATTGGGTCACTATTAAGGTTTCAGAGCACTAAAAAGCCTATTTCTAATCTTAGCAATAGGTCACAAAGGATTTCCATTAAAATAAAAAATATATGAAAATACACCTAATAACATTAATTAACTACCATTAAATTATAATTACCCCATTCATAGGTTGCACTTGCCAATGAGCATCAAAAAATCCTTCTCGGGTCTTCATCTCTTCATTCTATACATACAAGAGACCTTCAAAATAATTTTCATGATTTATCCTTCAAATTGGGACCTAAAAATGCACCAAAATACTTGAAAAAAATTTAGAACCTCAATCCATTCTCACATGATCTGACAAGCCTCCAAACCTAATCATGATACCTCATTCTACCACCTAGGGTCTTAAGACTAGGTCCATGAGAAGACCACTAAAGAATGACATACCCCTTTGGCTCAATCTAAGAGTAATGTCAATAAATAAAAACCTTTATCACATTATCTAATAATTTATTTCACAACTTAAAACTCATATGCATCCATATCACCACAATCATGCCTCTACAAGACATATCCATGCTTAATAACTAGTTTATCAAATAGTCCTACTGGGCACTATACCACTTTGAGATCTTCAAGATACCTTCTGAAGCTTACTACTCACCTCCAAATATATGATATAGGTTCCAAGACATCTCTCATAATTCTACTTTGACCAAGTCTCCATAAACTATATAAGTCACTACCCAAGATTGGCTAGCCTTCTTGAACACATAAGACATGAAGACAATCTCTCTCTTTGAACTAATGAAGTTATAAATAAATTAACCAAAGACATAAAACTTAAACTAACTCAAACAAATCTAAATACATATATCCACTCATTTCACCATACCTCACTATGATTCATAAGACACTCAATTAGATCACTCAAAGACATATTAGCAAACTCAAATAATCAACCTCATACTACTGACCATAGCCACCTTATTGTGAAACAACACTTGACCTCAAAATTCCTTTGACATCATGAACTTAGGCATATGACATCAAAGACAAATCTCACCTTAATAATCCTTCTTAACATCAATGGTAGTATATAAACACATGACATCAATGATAACTTTCAACAATCTCCCCCTTTGTCATTAATGGAAAACCACATTGATGGAAAATCATAAATTAACTAAACATTATCAAACTACACTACTCTCAAAAGGTTGGTTCTCTCTCAAACTAAACAATTTCATCAATAACTTTCTTCCACATGAAATTTTACCATCAAGAAGTTTCTCCCCATTTGACATTAATGATAAAGGTCTTACACAAACAAATTTTCTCCTTCTTTGTAATATAAACAAGATACCAACTAATCCTTTGAATTATACTCAACAATCACCAATTAAATGTTAACAAAAACTCACTTTAAGCTCATATTTAGTAAATTAGACAACATTTAAACACATATCTACAACGCTCTTGCTAAGACCATGCTCTCCTTTCAAGCTTTCCAAAACCATCATAGGCCTTCATACACTCAAATGCATCTTCAGATATTACAAACACTAAAAATGAACAATGTGAACATACAAAAAGCTCCCCCTTTATTCTTACACTTGGTACTATCATAAGAACACACATAAATTTCAACCCAATCTCACTATGCATACAAAAATTTGTTAGGTTGTGGAGCTAAAAGCTTCACTGTTATGCAAACATGGAGGAGGTGCTGAGTGTCACAGTAACTGGCGTCAGTCAGGCCAACTGACGTTGGTTAGAGGTGGACAAGAAGTTGCTGACATGGGTCATGGATTGGCCAATGTTGGTCATCTCCAGACAGACAGTGACTGACGTCGGTTACCTGTGCGGTTCCAGAACTGTT
Organism: Torreya grandis; assembly: GCA_037957365.1. NCBI lineage: Eukaryota > Viridiplantae > Streptophyta > Pinopsida > Cupressales > Taxaceae > Torreya > Torreya grandis. Next base: position 2,343,930 of record JARHVA010001034.1, on the reverse strand, counting down.
AGTTACATGAATAGTTTGTTCAATGAACTGGTTGTTTGCATGTAAAGACTAATTTTAGTCTTGGAGTTGCATTTATAATTATTTTAATTAGGAAGCTTAATTATTGTTTACATGGGATCTATTTAAGAGACCCATGGGGTTGTATTGTAAAGTGTGTTAGATAGAGAGAGCAAGGTTAGTTATTCATAGTGCCACAGTGCCAAGTATGTATGATCAGGTAGATCTGTGGGAGAGCAAGATCTGGTAGAAGATCCACAGGGGTACTGGTGTGTAGAATCATAAGGGTTCTATCCAAGGGAGAATCATAAGGGCCTAGTGAGGCAAGGACAAGGGTTCTTCTGGGTGTGTAAGATCTAGGTCGGCAGGTGTGCAAGGCCAAGTTGATCTGCGGTATAGCAAGATTAGGTGAGATCTACATGGTAAGTAAGATCTAGGTTTGTAGGTGTGCAAAACTAGGTTGATTTGCAGGTGTGCAAGATCAAGTGAGATCTACTTGGAGTACGTGGTGTACTCAAACTTGGAGTATGTGTGTGTACTCGGTGGTACTGGTAGTATTGTTACTGACTGGTTGAAATAAAAACTCTGTGTTTGAGTTGATTTTCTTTGTAATTGAGAGAGAGAACTCTTGAGGGAAGATTACTGGTATGCCCAAGAGGTGTGGGAAGAGTGTGATCTCTTTATTGTATTTCCTTCTGGATGAGTATTAATACAATTGTGTATTGTCTTTCATATTCTATGATATTTCTGAATTCTAGTTACTTATCATTCTGGTTGAATTCTATGTTTAGTTGCTTATACAAAGGTAATCAAGTGTGCTCTTAGTGAGTAGGGATCCTGACAATTGGTATCAGAGCTTGGTTAGGTACAATAACAGGTGGTTAGATCTTGTTAAGTGTTTGTTGATTACAGGTCACTCTCAGGGGTTTTTGATTGAGTGGGAGTATAGCAATGGTAGAAGAAAGTACACTAAGAATGGAGGAACTCAATAGCAAGAATTCTCAATTACTAAATTATGGAAAGAAAGAGCAGGTAAAGAAAGATTGCTGGTTGGTAGAAGATTAGCATGAAGGAAATGAAGAAGCAGATGTTGCAGGGATTTTTGCATGGGTTGCTCTTATATGTTCCTTGGATAAAGTAGAATCTTGGATTATAGATTCTGTTGCCTCTTTCCATGCAGCCCCAAATAGAGTATTTTTCCATGATTATGTCCATGGAGACTTTGGAAAGATTTCTTTAGGGGTTGGTGAGCCTTGTCAAATTGTTGGGAAAGGGGAACTGTGGCTAAAATTTCAGATGGAAAACACATGGGTGTTGAAGGAGGTCATGCATGTCCCAGTCCTAAAGTAGAACTTAATTTCTATCGGAAAGTTGGGTGATGAGGGATGCACAATAACTCTCACAATGGATGCACTTGAATTAGCATTTGGTAAGAAAGTAGGTACTCTTTATCTATCTACTTGTATTACTGATTCTCCTTCTGTTGCAAAGATGTGGCTTTGTAGGCTTGGTCACATGAGTAAGAAGGGGATGCATTTTCTTAAGAGGAAGTCAGATGTGTTTGAAAAACTTAAGAACTTGAAAGCCTTAGTTTTCTTGGAGGAGATGATGGATAGAGATCAGTTGAGGGGGCTGAATAACTTTGAGCAGGGTAGTTTGGATAGGGTTTTGATCCAAACAGAGCTCATGGGTAAAAAGTCATCAATCATAGGAAAACATAGTTACCGACATCGGTCAAGTGGAACTAACATCGCATAGGCAGGTACCAACATCGGTCATGTGCAGACTAGAGTCGGTGGTGTTGGGTAGATGGTGACTGACATCAGTCAGGGAATTGATGTCGGTGACCAGGTGGACACTGAAGTCGGTCAGGGAACTGGCGTCGATGATTAGGAGGATTTGACATCAGTCAGGTGCAGACCAGGGTTAACCAGGAAATGGATTTTGGGCAGACAGTAAGCTGTTAAGGAGTCTCAAATGCCCATATGGAGGATTAAAAGTGTAATTAAGCCTCAAATTCATTATTCACCTTCTTTATACTACTTGAAGAGGCAATGTAGGTAGAATCCAGGAAACAGTGGAAGCATGGCATGAATGAGGGAATGGATTCCTTAGAAGAGAACCAAATGGGAGATTTGGTAGAGTTGCCAGTCGGGATAAAAGCACTGAAAGATGAATAGATTCCTTGGTTAAAGAAATGAGAGAATGGACACGTGAGATAGAAGGCCAGGTCATATGGTCTTGAGCAAGCTCTAGGATAGTGGTACAGGTTTGATAGGTGTATGTCAAAGCATGGCTTTAGTCAATGTCATTGTAACCATTGTGTTTATTTTACCAGGTTGGATAATGGTTGTGACATTATCCTGTTACTATATGTGGATGATGTGCTTGTTGCAGGTTCATACATACAGGGTTTTGCTAAGCTAAGGGTAAAATTAGTTTAGTGGTATGCCAAGAAGGATTTAGGAGGAGCAAAATTCTTTGGCATGAGTATTCCTAGAGACAGGGAAGATCACAGGTTGATGTTGTCTCAGGATGATTATGTGAATAAGGTAGTGGCAAGGTTTGTTATGCGGGTTGTAGAACTAGTTAGCACACCTATGGATGGACAGTTCACATAATAATGTCCCAAATCACATGATGAGGTTAAGTACATGTGTACTAGACCTGATATTGCCCAAGCAGTGGGTGTGGTCATAAAGTTTGTGGCCAATCTAGGAAAGGAGCACTGGAAAGTAGTTCAATGGATTCTCAGGTATCTGAGAGGGATTAGTAGTAGGGATACATGCTATGCAAGGTTAGGTACTTCTCTACATGGGTATGTAGATTTGGATATGGTAGGTTACTTGGATGACAGGAGTAGCACCATAGGATGTGTGGTGGTTGGTCTTCAAGATTGATCTTGAAGAGGGATACAAGCCAAGAAACAAAATTAGATGATGTACAGGTATAGGTACAAGTGCAACTATTTATCTCCAAGTGGGAGATTGTTAGGTTGTGGAGCTACAAGCTTCATTATTATGCAAACATGGAGGAGGTGCTGAGTGTCACAGTAACTAGCGTCGGTCAAGCCAACCGACATCGGTCAGAGGTGGACAAGAAGCTACTGACATCGGTCATGGATCGGCTAATGTCGGTCATCTCTAGACAGACAGTGACTGACATCAGTCACCTGTGCAATTCTAGAACTATTAGTTACATGAATAGTTTGTTCAATGAACTAGTTGTTTACATGTAAAGACTAATTTTAGTCTTGGAGTTGTGTTTCTAATTATTATAATTAGGAAGTCTAATTATTGTTTGTATGAGATCTATTTAAGAGACCCATGGGGCTATATTGTAAAGTGTGCTAGATAGAGAGAGCAAGGTTAGCTCCTTCAGAGGGAAGAGAGCAAGGTTAGCTCCTCATAGTGCCATAGTGCCAAGTGTGTATGATTAGGTAGATCTATGGGAGAGCAAGATCTGGTAGAAGATCCACAGGGGTGCTGGTGTGTAGAATCAGAAGGGTTCTATCCAAGGGAGAATCATAAGGACTTGGTGAGGCAAGGACAAGGGTTCTTCTGGGTGTGTAAGATCTAGGTCAGCAGGTGTGCAAGGCTAGGTTGATCTACGGTATAGCAAGATCAGGTGAGATCTACATGTTAAGTAAGATATAGGTTTGCAGGTGTGCAAAACTAGGTTGATTTGTAGGTGTGCAAGATCAAGTTAGATCTACTTGGAGTATGTGGTGTACTCAGACTTGGAGTATGTGTGTGTACTCAATGGCACTAGTAGTATTGTTACTGACTGGTTGAAAAAACAACTCTGTGTTTGAGTTTATTTTATTTGTAATTGAGAGAGAGAACTCTTGAGGTAAGATTACTGGTATGCCCAAGAGGTGTGGGAAGAGTGTGATCTCTTTATTGTATTTCCTTCTAGATGAGTATTAATATAGTTGTGTATTGTCTCTCATATTTTGTGTTATTTTTAAATTCTAGTTACTTATCATTCTGGTTAAATTCCATGTTTAGTTGCTTATACAAAGGTAATCAAGTGTGCTCTTAGTGAGCAGGGATCCTGAAAAAATTTGCATTCTTGCACAATCAACCACCTTCAACCAGATCTTGAACTCAAGTATACTTCTCTCAATCTGATCATTCTTCCTCACTCTAATATTAATGGTAGTCACTTATTCTATACTAACTCCCCACATAGTGTCTCATTAAATATATACTTCAATTATTATCCCCCTAACTTCATGAAACCTTAGGCAAATAGTATTAAATATAATAACACTTACCTTCCTTGATATGACTAGAGCATATAGATCAAACTCTTGATGTTATCCTATTCTTGATACCAGCTAAATAATCTTTCCTTTGTCTTTAAAGATTGAGCACTCCATTTGACTCAATAGGACATCCTCAACTTGTTTTCATGAACATATTGATCTTGCAAACAAATACATAACTCAAATCTCTCCATGACTAATACATATCTTCTTGGAATACACACCTACTCTTGGAGCTCATGAACAATTTGAAAATCTCCCCCTCAGACCAAGTAACCACCACAATTCCACTAGTTCATGAACGTCTCCATGAATCCTAATTGAGTCACCCTCTTCCATGGGATACATGAATAACATAAATTTAGGAGATTCCAAGATCTCTAATCCACTCTTATCAACCACCTTGAAATCATGAGACTGACAGTCTCTCTTTATAATCCATTTGGACTTTATTAGAGCATTTGAATTATCTTCCTTGCCATCCTTATTCTCTTTGACTATCTTGTCAACATATGCAGATAACACATGTTCTTGACACTCCTTCACTTTTATCCTTGTTCTAACACAACAAAGATTCCATCTTGACTCTTGGGCTCAATATGATCAATCTTGACTGTCTTTGGTTTCCACACAAATGCTTAAACCTTCTTATACAATCTATAAGATCCATTTCCCTTAACATATCTTGAGGATGTAATTACTCTAATTATACATAATATATAAATATTACCAACCTTATGACAATAGTAACAAATAATATCACTCATACCTCTTTCTTTATGATGATTTTGATCTCCCTTTGACCAATTGATTCTCCTCATACAATCTCTTCCCTTATGAAAAGAATGATGACAAATAAAACAATGGCCATGAAAATAATTTGAACACCTTATTTCATTAGGCTACCTAATTTATTTCTTCATGTTTTCATCCTTCTTGACTTGATCTTATTTCTCTTTCTCAAACTTACTCACCCTGACTAAGAGTTTATCCCAATATGTCTTATATTGCTTATCCCATTTTTCTTTTGATTTTAGGCATAAATTTACAACCTCTAAATTATCATTAATATCCTTGATATACTTATCATATTATTTGGCCATTATGACCATGTCACTCTTCAAGGTAAAAACCTTCTCAATAATTTTGACTATAGATCTCAACTCTTGATTCTCTTTCCTTAGTTGCTTATCCATCTTGTGCTTCTAGGATCACCTTCAAGATATCAAACCTTATCCAAAGGACCTGATCTGATACCAATTATTAGAATAAAATTTACTAATAGTGGGGGTGAATTTGTTCCTTTAAAATAATCATTCAATTTCACTTATCATTCAAGAATCATTCATTCAAACACATACATCAACTAGTGCATAAACAAGCATCTACATAAACATACAACATATGAACACAAGAGATATGTGGGAAACCCTCATGGGGGAAAACCCATATAAATACATTTTGGACTATATTATTATAATCAATGAATCAATATTTAGTGAGGCACTAACCCAACAAGGAGCACCAACCCCTCACTAGTCAAGTACCAACTCAAATAGGCCTTTAGAAAGCACTAACTTACAAGGAGGCACTAACCCCCTAGGTGAATCAACACCAACTCAGACACATGGAACCTATAATCATGTTTGGAAACTTTTTTATCACTCACATAATGATTATCACCTTATTTTTCTCTTCACACTCTTCTATCTCTCTCAAATAGCCTTCTAAGCTTCCTCACTCAATATGCCTCTTACTAGGCTTATTAGGTCAACTAACCTTGACATCCACATTCATAAATTTGATTATATTCTCATAATAGTCTCTATAAATTATTATCATGGTCTACAAAACCTCACTAAGCTCAAAAATATCATATCTCATTCACTTATTAATCAATGTCTTATTCTTATACTTGACTCTTGATTGCACATACCTTGGTCAGACATAAGCATATAAACTCTTGGATTAACACTAAAATGGGTCAAATAACATTTTTTATACATTAAACATCCACTACATATGTCATTAACCACTCATAAGGACCAAAACCACCATTAGGCCCAAAGGAGACCTAATGTAATTAGGCCTTCTCAATCAATATGTTACACTTATCCATCTTGAAAATTATTAAGCCTCCAAAAATAGATGAAAAACTTCAAAAAAAGCTTAAATATACCCTTGATAACATCCATATATGTCCATACAACCTTTTATTCCAATTCACTATTTGGACCACATCATTAGCACTACTCATAACTAGGTCTTCACACATCATAAAGTCTATCTTAAAAAACTACAAAAGACAACCAATTTTTCCACATAAACATAAAAAAAATCACATATTAATATTATTTATTACCTCAGGTTCATCACAAAATTCATCATACACTTCAACATAGAACTTAAAGCCTCAAACTCACTTATGTAATATGACCACTTATAATTGTCTAAATGCTCCAAAACCCAATCATGAACAATTAACCACAAACATATATAAAATAACACTTTATGAGTATAAATTAACTAATATTAACCTAATATAACTTTTAAAAAAAATTCATATGCACTAAACTCTTCAACTCTAGGTAAATCACCTCAAACTCATATCTGGTAGATGACTACTCATAACTCTCAAAAATGTCAAAAACACAGTCATGAATATTTGTGCTGAAATCCCTGAAATAATACTTCATATCACTTATTACACATTAAATAGTTATTTTTACATATATATAGCACTCTTAATTACACATTTTGAAATATCTAATGCCAAATATTGGTCTTACAAACTAATCTCTTATCTTTAGTATGCACAATCAATTTTAAACTAGTCTACTTTGGCTTTACCACTTCAATCACTTTCATTGATTTAAAAGATTATGAAAAGTATAAATATAAAATTAATGACCTAAAAAATATATAATACTAATTTTATGATTTATCTAAGTTCAGAGATCCTCCAATTCATCACTCCCACTTACTTACTTAGAACTACCATTTTGCCTTGAGGACCAGTCATGATGATTATGACTTTCAACACATGTGTGGACACTCCTAGAAAATATTTATGCATGTTTATGATATTATGAGATAATTAGGTAAATATAATATAGATATATACTATGTTAAAGTGACAAAATTGGTATCTACATACCAATCTCATAATCTTACCTAAACACTACCATATCTACAATAAAGAGGTCAACTCATGAGCAACATTCTCAACATATCCAATAACCATAAAAAATAAAAAAACATGAATGATTAATATATCTATTTAAAAAAATCCCATGAATTTTTATCCATTCCTAATCCATGACAACTCATCCCTAATGTCATTCTCACTTCTACCTAGTTTTCTCACTATCTTCCTCACTAGGCCTTTTTAGCTAAAGGTCAACTTTCATGAACAATTTAGAATTTTTTAAGCATATAAATTGATTATAAAACACCATGGTATTAATATATAATTATAAATATTTTTCTTCCAATTATTTTCATTCATTTAATTGGTCGAATCTATCTATTATACCAAATTTCTTAGAAATAAGATCTTTTTTATGGGGTCTAATTCTTCACCTAACAAACCAATTCTAAATATAGGTACTTTTAAGAGTCCTATACATGATATAATAATAAAAATAATTCATCCAATCCATTATTATCACTTTTGAACCACATATTCCATATCAGGTTGTTATTAGGGTTTAAAAGCACAAAAAATCCTATTTTTACTCTTAGCAATCATTCATAAATAATTGCACTTAAAATACAAAACAAATTGTAGTAAAATACACCTAAGACCATTCAATAACTAACATGAACTTAATATGACTCCATTTATATGTTTCACATGATAATGAGCATAAGAAAATCCTTCTCAGGTCTTCATCTCTTCATTCTGCACATATAAGAGACATTCAAACTCATTTTCATGATTTCTCATTAAAATCAAGACCTAAAAATACAAAAAAATACTTTAAATAAAATTTAAAATATAAATACATGCTCACATGAGCTAAAAATCATCCAAACCTAATCATACTACCTCATTTTTCCACTTAAGGTATTAAGACTAGGTCTGAGAAGACCACTAAAGAAGAACATACCCCTTTGGCTCACTCTAAGAGTCATGCCACTGACTCAAAACCTTTATTACATTATATAAAACTTAATTTCAAAAATTCAAGCTTATAAACATCCATATCACCATCATCATTCCTCTATAATCCATATCCGTGCTTAAGATCTAGTCTACCAAATAGACCTAATAGGCACTATACCACTTTGAGATATTCAAGATACCTTGTGAATCTTACTAATCACCTCCAAAAATTTGAGATGGGTTCCATAAAATATCCCATCATTATCCTTTGACCAACTTTCCTTAAGTGATATAATTCATTACCCAAGACTAAACTAGCCTTCTTAAACACACACAACATGAAGACAATCTCTCTCTCTAAACACATGAAGTTATGAAGATATTCACCAAAGAGATGAAACTTAAACTCCCTCAAAAAAATACACATACCTGTATCCACTCATTTCACCATACCCCACTATGCTTCACAAGACACTCTATTGGATCACTCAAAGCCACACTAGCAAGATCAAACAATCAACCTCATGCCAATGACCATAGCCACCTTCTTGTGAACCAAAACTTGACCTCAAACTTCCTTTAACATCATGAACTTAGGAATATGAAATCAAAAAAAAATTTAACCTTACTTATCCTTCTTGACATCAATGATAGTACACAAACACATGACATTAATGACAACTTTCAACAATTAGTCTACTTATGTTTATGTGAGAGTTAATGGTTCCTATTTGCATATACATAAGTTATGTTTTATTATTTTAGAGGATTTTAGAATTATATACAATAGCTATGTGATATGAGAATTATCATTCCTTAAAATGAGACCCTTATAGAAAATTTCATAGGGTTGTGTATTCAATTAAATACTGATACTAAATGAGGGATTTATATGTTTAAGGGTAGAATTATAATCCCACATAATCCACTATATTTAAATTTAGATATAGTAACAATAGACTCAATGGGAATTTTTTAATGTAGTGTCTAGGTTATAAAGTTTATTGTGTGTTTATGGAGTTTGATTAGTGTGAATTGATTAAACCATGATTTTCAAATAAATATGGTTAGCTGAGTTTTAGTTTATAATAGTATACATTTCTTTACAAAACATAAATTCTATGCATAATGACAGTACTTAGTCAATTATTTTAGTTTGAGTTTATTTTAATTGTGAATTTTAAATTGGTAATGATTAATGGATTATTAAGATATACATAATACTCTAGTTATATACATAAATTTATATTCTAGGAGTATAATGTATACCAAACCTATTTATATTAGTTGTTCACTTATCTTAATTATATACAAAGTATATGGTTAATATAAACTATATGGGATACATGTAGATTTTTGACTTAGTTTAAATATATCTGTAAATCACGTGTGTGTGTGGGTGCATGCATGCGTGTGCGTGCATGTGTGCGTCTAATCATATAATGTTCATTAGCTAAGTGTGTGTGTGTGTGTGTGTGTGTGTGTGTGTGTGTGTGTGTGTGTGTGTGTGTGTGTGTACACACACACACACACACACACACACACACACACACACACACACACACACACACACTTAGCTAATGAACATTATATGATTAGACGCACACATGCACGCACACGCATGCATGCACCCACACACGCACGCGCACACACACACATATATGTATGTATATATATATATATGTGTATATATATATACATGTATATATATACACACACATACATATATATAGATACATACATACATATACATACATATATATATATATATATACATACATACATACATACATACATACATACATATATACACACACACACACACACACACACATATATATAGACACACACACACACACACACACACACACACACACACACACACACACACACACACACACACACACACACACACACACACACACACACACACATTGTGTGTGTGTGTGTGTGTGTGTATCTATGTGTGTGTGTGTGTGTGTGTGTGTGTGTGTGTGTGTGTGTGTGTGTGTGTGTGTGTGTGTGTGTGTGTGTGTGTGTGTGTGTGTGTGTGTGTGTGTGTGTGTGTGTGTGTAAGCATGGATAAGTTATGAGTATGTTTGACTATTTTTTGAAAACATTTAAATATAAGGTATTTGAGATTGAATACTAGTCATTTTAATGTTGTGTATTAAAATGAGCTTATTAATTTACATTTAGTATGTGGTTATTAAGCTATTAAATAATGTTATTTGATGGATGAAATAAAATTTTGAGTTACATATTATGATTCTATAACTTGATGTCTAGATAATCTCAATACCCAGATAGTATGGTGTATTGAGGACTATTTACGAATCTATTTATTATTCAATAATAAATAGATGATTTAAGATTCACTGCATTACATTTTATGGAGTAAATATATGTATTTGATATTTCTATACTTGGCATAATTTATACATCTAGTAGGGAATATTTTATTTAAATCTATACATTTTAATATTATTATATAAATAACCAAATATCACAATAATGATCCCAAATAAGTAGTGTGATAGATTCCACTAACTTAACTAGCACCATTAATACAAGATGAGTTGTAATCTGGGTGTGTATGAAATTGAATTATCGTAAAGATCAATAACTATATGAAAACTTTGGACAAAAAAAGTTTATAGTTAAATATTATCATTTCATTTGTTTTATATAGTTTACATATTTTTACAATATCATGTTAGAATAAATTTATTTATGGTATACATCATGTATTAGTTATCTTACAACACACATGTTGTAGATTCCCACATCGTCATTATCTACCCATCCATGAAGGGAGGTCCATTCCCTTGTTGGGAGATAGTGCATGCGATAAATGGTCCATGGTTGGTGTAGAAAATCACTCAGATGATGTTTTCCCTTCCTGCAATAGTACTACACTAAAGATTATACTTGATATTATCAATGGATACTTTGATTTCATTGAGACTCATGCTCTGTGGAGCTTTGTATCATTAAATTATTATTATTGAGACACTATTATTAATGAAACTATACTTTTTATTCATATGTACATTTACAGTAGTGGTCATAATGTTATATAAGTCATGGCTATAATTCTAATACTACTTATATGAAATAAATGTAGTCTTTATTTATATATTCAACATTGTACTTGTTTTAATATATAATTATTATGGTGATCTTTAGCTAAATGGATTAACTATATACCTTTGTGGGGTTAATTATAAATAATATATTTAGTTAAATATCACTTAGTTTGAATTTATTATGGTGAAATATATTAGATGAATATGTGTATTTACTTATTTTTTAATTTCCCTATTCAAGTAAAACCAAATGGGGTTGTTATAGGAATACTTGAAAGACATAATCTTTTGTAAACACCCAAAGTTATAAATGATGTGGTATTAACATGTGCCATAACTATGTGAGATATTTGTTATGGGCCTGATTTAGAGTAAGTCAATGGTCTTCAGCTATTAATCCTACAATCAACATGTACATACTAGGATAAGAAAAATTAGAGATATTACTTTTAAAATCATATTAAATTAAAAAAGTGATAGACAATCCAAGGTTTGAGATGACTTAAGATACTAGTTTAAGATTAGATTGTTACATTTTTTACTTGGATAATGTTGGATTTTGCAAATACCTTAATGATAGATATTTATGCTAATATTTTCCTAGGTATTCTTTTTTTATCAATGGGTCCCTATTTTTTAAAATTATAAAATGGGGTGTTTTTTATGGAAAAATGTAAGTTATTGGTCACTCTCCTACACACCATGAAGCTAATCAAGGTTACATGCTCAACATGATTTTCATAATTGATAATCAATATAACCACCACCTATGAGTACATGATATGAATCAAATATTAACACATGGACATGTCATATTGTGACAAAATTATTTAAAGTGAAAGGTGCCTAATTTTCAAATTCCATAAAATTAGAGTTAATATGCACACCTATGAACTCTAATCACCATTATCCTGAGCTCTATTTGAAAACTCCTAAGATATCCTCCAATGAAGTTAATAATCCATTATTATCATAATCTAGACCATAATATCTAATAATATTCAAAGATGAGGAGACCTTGAAATATTAATAAAACTATCATGCACTACTTTAATATTGACTCATTACATTAAATATGTTAATATCTACTATGGCCATATATATATTGGCCTCAAAGCCTATGATAGAGTTCAGAGACAACACCTTTATATAGGATATAATGAAATACAAGAATTATAATGAGGCATTCAAATAAGTAAATTAAATGCATAAGATATAAAATAATGATGATGATACTCATGATGATTTTAAATTCTTTGATGACTCACTAGCTATTTAGTAATTAAGATTTCATAAGGCCACTTTAAAGCCTAAATAATTTACCTATGGTAACATATTATATAATTTTATCAATAATTTTTCATGTATAAAAATTCATTAAAACCTAAAATGGAAAGCACAAAATATTTTTATCTATGGGGTCACCTTCATAAGCTATTATCATCTCTTATACCCAGATATCCCACAAAGTAGAATTATTTTCATCAATTGGATGGATAAACATGATGTTCAAGAGACCTTAAAGAACTATGCTAAATATACATAGCACTAGGTGAATAAGGAATATATATACTCCTATAAAATTAAAAAAATTAGAATAGTTAGGGTTGTAATGATAACATGTAGTTTGAGATTCTTTTTTTCAATAAGTTTAATGTGCCCCATCTTATTCTAATCATTGATGGGAATAAAATCTTAGATTTGGGAGGGACTATAACCTTTAACTTATCCCACAAAATTATGAGGTTAAATAAAGGAGGTAAATTTTATATGATGGCTTATCTAATAGATGCCTAGTGTTGCATTGTTCCTTTAAATAAACCTTATTTTCCATATTGGACACCTTATAATCCCAAAATTCATGTGGTTTATTTCAAGATATATATCCACCATTTTAGATCTCACATTAAAGACATTTTGAAACATTTATACCCACATTTGTACTTCATAATAAATGAGAATAAGAGGCATAAATTGTCTAAATAAATTAGAGCTTCAATTATGTCCATTGGGTCCTATTCTTTCTACCAACACTTCATTATAATTTGAGTTAAAGGGATTTGGATTTCTCCATTCAGGTTACCCTATAGTGTTCCTAATAATCTAGAATATTGGTACATATTATACCAATATGGAAATGGTGTGGTAGGTAATTATGCTAATAGAGGGTAGATATTGTACCCATATCTACCATTCATCATTTGCCACCATGATTATAATAATATCACTATAATAGCAACCATGGAAACTCATAGGCCATAATTCATTTCCCTATAATTCTTTGATGATAGATAATGTGATTCCTAATAAGAATGTCCAAATTCATGTAGAAATAATGAGGGTGAAGCTCAATACCAGCTATCACCATTATCCCCATGATGATGATAGTTCTATTTGAGCCTTTTAGATGAAAATGAGGTGATTGGTAATTTTAATTTTGTAATGCTTTTATAAGAGGAAACATCTAGGAAGAAAGTCTTGGAATAGATACCTAGTGATCCCCTTCCCTCAAAAGGCACTCTAAGGATAGATAAAAGGTTTAAGGATATAATCTTCAAATTGATACCTTTGATCTCCCCTCCATCTTCATCATGTATTAATAACAAAACTAGAAGGACAACCCAAATAAGTCAATCTTCACTTGATCATATAGTGTATATATCAAGTGACTATCTGTCCTAACATAGTTCCCTAGAGGATCCACCATAATTTTTCCCTAAATTAGGAACTCACACTAATATTCCTACCTCATAGGAGCTCACTTCTCCAATTGGGCCTACACCTATCCAAACTACCATGGGTTCCCTTTTTGTTTCTCATTTCTATATTATTTCCAATGCTCTTATAGTTTCTAGATCCCTTTTCATTTCTAGTCTCTATGTTTTTCCAAGATCTCCCATGGTTTCTAGTTTTCCTATTATTTCAAGTCTGCCTCCCCCACAAAATTTAGTTTCCCCTCCTATTTGAAATACCAAAACTTCAATATTTACACAAGTATAAATTAGGCATCATCTAGTAGTATCAGTTCCTTAAATCTCCTTATATTCAAGTTCTACTACGTAGGAATCTATCCCATTGCCTATGAATACTCTTTATTTTCATCTAATTTCCATAAAATATGTTGGACTTAGTATCCTTGAAACCCCATACTATATAGTTAGTCATTTTGTTCCACCCTTACAATAAAAAAATGCTTCAATTACTCCACTACATCCTCACAAGCATGAACCTACACAAATAATAGTTTCTTCTTGAATCCAAATTTATCATATTATAGTTCTTCCTAGGTTCACTTTGTTTATTCCCATATCCACTTTAATATTATGAAAATTCTTTTGGATGTCATTGGGACCATGATTCACATGACACAAGAACAAATCCTAAATTACATGACCCCATATGCAACTCCCATACCATTCCCACATTCTCCCACCTCCATATTTTTTTTCCCATCCAAACCCATCTTACATCTATGGATACTCCATCCACTTCAATAATTTTATCCTCTACTACCATAACTTGAAGAACCCTTCAACCAGTGTATGGCAGAGATTAGATAGATGCCTTGTAAGAAGAAATAATGTAGATGATTGAGATGGCTTACCAAGGTGACCTAGATAATAAAATTCATTTTTTTAAAAGGTACCATAATAATGAAATGTGTCATGACTAAAAATATCACACAATAAGGTATATTTATCATATAATAGATAAAATAAGACTTATTTTCCTTAAATAATAAATTAATAAAAATAAGGGAGGAAAACATTGTTAAGGATCAAAACTCTATTTTGAGATCCTTGCATGAGATTACCAATAATATCATGGAGGAATTAAAGGAATAGGTTAAAACATTTGAGTTATAGGTGAGGAACACCTACCTAACTGACCTGGTGGTTAGCATTGAAGGAGCACTCTTAAAATTAGTTCATGCTTTAGAACAAGTTATGAAAGATTTGGGTACAATGAGTGTGATTTATAAAAAATCATAAGATTATTTAGAGAAAATTATCAAAATGGAATTAAAATTGAATAAAATATCAAGAGTGATAAACAAAGGGACATTTCCCTAATTCAAGATCATGTCATCAATGGACCTTAGTTTTTACCATACCTATGTTGTGAATAAAAATAACCTCTTTAT
The DNA here is from genome assembly GCA_037957365.1 of Torreya grandis. NCBI lineage: Eukaryota > Viridiplantae > Streptophyta > Pinopsida > Cupressales > Taxaceae > Torreya > Torreya grandis. The sequence continues at coordinate 2,328,322 of JARHVA010001034.1, read as the reverse complement.
AGGAAATATTAAGAGATTTAAAGTAATTTGTGACCCCCATGGATAATAAGAAATTAAAAAAACTGGCCTACTTTTAAAAATTCAACATCACCATTATCTTTAATTAAGATGGCATGGTTATTGCTAAAGAGTAATTTGGGTGCACCTTAAGAGGTTAAAAAATAATCTAGAAGAATGGTCAATAAGTCTAACAAATAAGGATCTCTAAACATTATATCCTTAAATATAAAATCCTCCAATATCATCAGAAAATATGATGAATTCAATAATAGCTTGGAGGTCCCATAGAAAATCTATGCAAAAATACTAACAGGTGGAGAGGTGTTATTATAAAATCCCTCTATCAACATCACCAAGATAGACCAAGAATAAGAGTTGACTGCTCAAGTTTTATTTCAAAAAAAGGACAAATCTATTTGGTTGGTGTTCCTAATTCCATTTATAAGTCATTTCAAATCATCATATGTTTTTAATAGCCACAAAAGTTAGAATATTGTGTCTTCATTATAGGAAAAAAACCATTGTTTTATCTCTTCTGGGCATATGTGTTATTATAAAAAATTGGGCCACAGTGGTCATGAGTAGGATTCCATTATATTTTTTTCTGAGTCTCATCTAATTTCCATAATAAACTCTTTATAATGTTATATTTGGATTAGATCTTTAATGGAAAAGTAAGAGAACTTCTGAAATTTGAGATAATGTTCATTGTTTCTTTTTGTATCATGTGAGGCACTTCAATGACTCTTAGCATAAATGTGGTGTATGTTATTAATGTTAGAGGATATGTTATGTATTTTTTTTGATATAATATGTGTCTATATAGGATAATTTTATTACTAACCTACTAATCTCTATAATTTATTACGTTTCCTCAATAGTCATTATCATATGTGTTTGTTAACAATCTTTGTGGATATTCATTTTGTGATATAATGTTGTGGAGATATTCCTCATAATTAAATTTCATAGACTTTTCCATGTGTAATATACTTTGAAAATGCATAAATATACCTATATATATTTAATCCTGATTTGAGTCCATAGTTATTAAATGAGAGTAATCACAACCCTCACCAAATCTAAGAAAATCCATTTTCTACCTTACCCTCTTTATAATTTATTTTTTTGTTTTATTCAACTCATAATTAGAGTTAAAATTATAACTAGAATTTTCCCTAATAGAATTGGTAAGGATATCTACACATTATAGAGTTAGGTGTGGGAATGATTAGTCTTATGGTAACAACTATTTTATTTCATAATTATCCCTTGTACACTACATAAGGTAGCCCAAGAACAATTCATGCCCATGATTTCCCTTCGTAATTCTAAAACATGAGGGGAAAAGGCCTTGAATCCTTTGGTGTAGGCATAATTTACATCAATAGGATGTCTTAATTATCACTAAGAGGCTTTCCCCCTTAAAAACTCTATAGTGTTGGAGTAATTCACCCTTTAACCTATCATCTAGCATTGAATCAACACGAATTATCCTACACATATCACTAGGTCCAAATCAAACCCATAATTATCATTATTCCCACCACTACATATGGATAAGAGGCCTAGATTTAGAAATAGGGTACCTAGATCCCTTATATCCTAAGTTATCCAATAGACCCTTAATAATCCCAATAGTTATTGAATCATTGATTGGTTAACTAGATTGACTATTAACATTGTTGGAGATGTCCATGACCTACCCATTAACCTAGAAATATACCTACCCTTATTTACACCTAATAAGGGATGAACTATCAAGGAACATATAATGTATGATAATACTACCCTAAGACATCAATTTCAAACATTAATATGTGTCATATAGTATTTTCCATTTTACCTTGTAGGATGTTACTTATGACCAGTTCTCAAACTTGCTTAAAGATTTTATCACTAATTGAGACCAATTTAGCAATACTTTCATTTCTCAATTCATACAAGTGATAGATCACATTATTTATACCTAAAAAATTATTATGAATATGGAACACAATGATCCCATTATACCCTTAAATTCAATGTTTCAAAATATATATATTCAAATCAAAATGTTATATAAACTAGATGCCCTTCTGGCTCTAAAAATGTAAAAAAAAAATTAGATCCATGGATGGTTGTATTCTTGTGAGTATATCCCCTCATAGTAGACTTACTAATGGAATATGTAGAAGTGATTAAGGTATATATGTATCTAAACCCATAGGTTTGAATTTTTTAATTTATTTCAAATATCATTTTAAATCTTCCAATCTTGAATCCTATCCCAAATGTTAATCAAAACATCTCAATACATAATCCTATGATAGTAATGAATTAACTACCCCTTAGATAAGATGAATCTAAAAAAACTTATGATTAATTGTACTAACTAATAGTGAGTATAAATCCTAATTTCATAGACAAATTTTATTTCCCATCATAAATAATGTCTATAATATTCCCCAATACTCTACAAAAAATGAATTTGTCACTATATAACATATGGTGTAAAAACTTAGTAATGAATTCTTACGACTTCAAAGGAAGGTTGCAAATTCTAGTCGGTAAAAATATTTAAAAAAATCCTACCAAAGGTATAATCATCCATTTAACCATTCTTAATACCAACTACGACCCTTACCCAATAAGTTTTATAAGATCAACATCTCTAAGTTGACCTTGCCTAATTGGTGTAGAGTGCATAACACTACGCAACATGGAGAGTTAGATAGTATTGATTTTTGAAATGATTTTGAAATATTCCAAAAGGATATGGAAGGGTATGAGTTGGTTCCAAACCATAGAAATTCAACCAACTCATTTTAAATCCCAAGTGCATTAAGATATCCAAGTAACATTATGGTCTTAAAAGCTTAAAATCCCTCAATAATGAGGATAACGATTCTAAGGAGGCTATAAATGATATTCATAATATTTAGTAGCATCAAATAAATAACTATGCATTAAGGAGTAAGATGCAATAAAACCCTTCACAGCATCCACTCCCCTTAACAATAGTGATATGCCTCTTAATCCTAAGGTGAATAATGACCCCCCACCCCTAAAATATTTTTTACCAAAGGCCTCTTGTAGAACCACAACATGCCCTTGGTAAAACTAGTTATAACATAATGGAATACATGAATAAAATCAGGGCCAATATTACACTACATGAGTTATCAAAAAATACTAAACAACATGACATTATCTTAAAATCCTTAACTAGTAAACCATTTCAAGTTAATAAAAATACTATGGATGCTAACATATTAATATATAAGAACAAGGTTAAGGTCCATCATTTCCTCCTCATGGTATATATATTAGGAAAGTTCTTACACAAATATCTCATTTATTTGTGATTCTAATCAAATTTCATGCCTAATTTAATCTATAAGATATTAGGCTTGACTCATAGTAATTATGATAAAATAGCTTACCAACTAGACAAATTAGAGGTCAAAGTAATAGGTGAGCTCTTGAATGTCCATATGTAATTTAAATTTGAACCCATAAACTAGTAGTTTTTAAATGTCTAGGTGTTCAAAATATCTAAAGCATACATGATGTTACTAAGTAGGGGTTGGTCTATAACCTTAATTAGATACATGGCCACAAATATTTATCACATGTGGATTCCTTAGAGAGGTATCACTATTCAGATTTAGATTGATAGAGAAACTAGAATGAAACACATGATCATGGAATATAACACCATAATAAAGTGAATGTAGTTTACTTATAAATTGGCATTTACACCCTCCCTATGGAGCCCAATAATATCAAGGATAACATAAATTTTGAATCACCAAGATTATAGTCCCTCTACTTTGATGGGGACATTCCAAATAAGGATCTATATTTTATATTCTATTAGTTAGTGCACAGGGGAAATGACACTTGGTTTCTTATATATTACAATTACTAATAAAATCATTGAATATGAAGCATTGATTTGGTAATCAACTAGGTCAAAAGTAAAATTTAGTGTAAATTATCCTACATGAATAAATATAAGCACATATCTTAGGACTTCATTTAAAATTTTAACTCTTTCAACATTATCCCCATTCCCATGGAAGATAACTAGGTCATAAAGTTCTTAGCATCTTATACTATGAATATGGATCCCCTAAACAATTTTGACTTGTAAAATTTATCAATAGAACTAGTACCCTATCTTTTGGTCATGACAATGTTGACAACTTATAGGTTTTTTATGATGATCACCATATTTTATATTTCTTTAAAAAATTATGTATTTTTTACACTAAAATCATAGATGAGAAAGACATATATGACCTCTTAGATAGTAATTTCAATGGAGATGATATCATGAATTTGAGAGAAAATTGTATCCCAAAAGGTGTGGTATATTAGGGTAGGACATTTGATTTAGATAGATCAATTGATAGGACCAAAACACTATCCTACATAGATCAATATTCCAAAACCTTAAATCTAGGATCAATGGATAACCCTTGTAAATTCAACATTGACACATATTTTACCTAATCTAAAATTGAAGAGATGAAGTGATTTATTATATGATACAAGGATGTAATTGATTGGACATATGAAGATCTTAAGGTTTTTGACCCAAATGTCAAAAAAAATATAATCCCACTCAAGAAATGAAAAATACCTTTATGTAGCTATAATTACATATGAATCCCATATTGGAGCCTCTTATTCATAAAGAATCCCATAACTTTCTCTAGGATAGAATTATTTTTCTAGTTTGATATTCCACTTGGGTAACCAGTTTGGTTCTCATTCATAATAAAAATGGGATAAATTAGGCTGTGTCAATGTCAAAAATATAAAGAGAGCATAAAAAGGATAAAAAACCCTTTCCATCCATTGATGAGGTTATACAAATGCTTTGTATATCACATATATTGTCCTTATTAGATGGATTTTTAGGTTATAATCAGGTCTTGATCAATCAATAAGATAGGGTTAAAATTACATTTACAACTAAGTGGGGTAATTCTCATTTTAATATATTGTAATTTAGCCTCATTAATTATAGATACACTTTTTATATGGTTATGTATTTTTAATTTCAAGGTCTAATTTTCTAATGCATAATAATTAATATGGATGACCTAAATGTTTTCTCAGTTAATAAGTTTGGTAACATCTAACATCTATAAAAGATAGAAAGGTTAAGAGGTATGGTATCTCCTTGAACCCCAATTAGAGTGTCTTTGGAATTATATATTATTATATTATGGGTAAAATTATCATAAAATAAGCTATTTATATTAACCCTAAAAGAGCTAATGAAATTTCAAAAATACTCCTTCCTTATAGAAATAGGAGTTGAAATCATTCTTCAAAAAAAAATTGTACGCAATTTTATTTATTGATAAACCTTTGAATGTTTTGTTGAAATAGGATGAAAAAATTTATTGGACATCCCTAGCTAAATTATCCTTTCAATAAATTAAAAAATTCCATCATATAGGTGCCAGTCCTAATAAGCTTGGATTACATGAAATTCTTTTATCTCTACAATTTTTATTATAAGTATATCATATTTGTTTTACTCATGTGGAAGTGTGATGAATAAGAACACCCTATATCATTCATGATCACAAAATTTAAAGATGAATAATATAAATATTATACTCTAGACAATAATTCTTATGATTTGGTGAAAGCAGTAAATAAAATTTGAAATTACATTATATGAAACAACATCCATGCCTGTTACATAACCCAACCATAAAAATCATGCTTAGAAATAATGATCTTGGTAAATGTATAGGAAAATGGTGGCCAAAATAAAATAATTCAATCTTAATATTAGACACACCAAGATGTTAATAATTCAAGGGAGAACATATCTAATGATAGAAATTGACCCTAGAATCATTTTGTTTCTTTAGATCAAACGTAGATGATGTGTAATGACTGGTATGATCCTATCTTTCACTACTTACTTTATGAAAAGTCCCCTTTAGAAATAAAAAGAGCTTAAGGGAGATATATTATACTAAAATGATCCCATTTTTGATAAATAAAAGGGTGATTTATCTAAGTAACTATGAATGAATATATCTATGATTCTTATCAAGAGAATAAGTTAAAGACATCATGACTAACTTTCATTAAATAGTAGGTAGTGAGCACCCTTCAGGGATTGAAAAATCTCATAAGATACTATGATCTAGGTAACTTTACCTCATCATATTTAATGAAATGCATAATCATATTTAGACCTACCATGAGTTCCAAACCTTCTTTAAAAAGGAAGTCCATCCTACAATGCCACTTCAACATGTGATCAAACGACATCCTTTTTGTCAATGGGGGATGGAATAAGTATAATCCATTAGCATCAATAATTTAGTTGGCCATAAATTCATCCTACTATAAATTCATACTAACTACTAAAACTATTTCATAAGGTGGACTAAAGTTATCTCTAGTAGGAAAATTATTGTAAAGGAAATGATTAAGTTTCTTGAAGAGAATGTGGTCACCATATTTGGCAAATGAGTTATGTTATTTTTTGACAATGGACTTGCTTTCTAGTTAGAGAAACTCATGGAGTGAGCCTATGATAAAAAACTCACCTTGAAGGTTTCATCAAATTTCTATATATAGGGAAAGGGGATAGTTGAATCAAACAAATAATGTTATTATGGATGCGATCAAAAATTATTTTGAGAAATGGCCTAGATATCGGTTCACACTATTTATCTATACACTTTTGTCTAATAAAACTACATACAAGTAAGCCCTAAATATTTCTCCATTCCTTTGGGTATATGGCCAAGAACATTTATTCCTAGTAACACATAGGTTTCCTACATACCAACTCATTCAAGAATACATGAAGGGTGATGAGAAGGTGAATTTAGGATTACTAGACATTTTTTAGATTCAGGATGTATATGAATATGCTCTCAAAAATATCAAAAAGAACCAAGACATTTCCAAAAGGTGGTTTGAAAATAAATATAAGGTAAGACCTTTCAAAATATCTTATTTGGTCCTATTATGGGACTAAGATCATGAAAATAAAGGAAAGAATTCCAATTTGGATCCTTTATGGATTGGTCCCTATTAAATCACTAAAATATTGGGACTCAATGCATTTAGGATAAATGATTTTCAAGGGAATGATTTATATTTTTCATTGAATGGAAAATTCCTAAACCATTACTTCTCAGTTATGCCATCCACACATGTATCAAAATAACCATAATTTTTAGCTTAGAAGTAGTGTAAGCCTAGTATAGAATTATAATAGTTTCCTTTATGATTTATTGCTTATTTTGTTTTTAATTTTTTTTCATTTTTCTATTGTGGAATTTTTCTTGGCCTATTTAAGTTGTTTTCTAAGTTTTTTCATGATAAATAATTTGATCCCTTGTATGAGATAATGAATCTTATCATCCCTCTTGTAAAAAAAATCCATCTAAGTATACATACATAAACCTTATATCCTTACAATTTAGACCATTAAATTTGAGTATGGGGTGATAAATACTTTATCTAAGAGTTAAAACTATGGAAGTCTACTTTCATTTTTTAAATTAGATTAACATGTTAGATGTTTCATAATACCAAGTCAAAATGAAATCATTGATTCCAGAATAAAAATTTATAATAAAAATAATTTTATTATTAATTAGAATTCAACATTGCACTTTAATACATTAATAAATAACCTTAATGTACTTGAAACAACAAAAGAGGAATCATTTATGATAGGAAATTTTTGAATAATATATTTTACCCTAGATATTCTAGTTTCAAACCCTATTATAGTTAAAAAATAATAAAAATATAAAAATGGAGACATAAACACTTCAAAAAATAAAAATAAAAAATCCTAAGAATGGGTGATTTGGGTAACATCCATCATAGGCTTTCCTACATATATGACAATGGATAAATGCTTATTATTGTGCCAAATGTATATTTATCTAGGCTATAGATGCCTAGTTGGAATCAAATTAATGTCAAATAATTCTACTCCCTCTATCCAAGTAATAAAAAAATGTAACACCTTTTAGAATTTTGAGTCATGAAGCTTACTCCTATGCTACATCAAATCCTAAAAGGTATAAAATCTATAAATCAATTTTACACAAAATTTAACTTCTTACAATAATTAAGGCTTAGTGTGTTATGTGATAAAATAGACCCAGAAAATCCATTTTTCCTTGATAATAAAATCTTGTTTTCCATAACATATCTAATCTGCCTAAGATGCAACCATAAATTCATATTTTTAAAAAAAATTATAGTTTTTTCCCTACATAGTCACCTTTTTTTTGTGTCCAACACACCCCTTTTCCATTAATAAATTGGAACCCAAGATTAATTTTTGATTTTTATGAAATCTAGTTTGAAGGTATAAATTAGTGTGTTATCCTTTAAAATATCAAACTTGATTGTGATCCCATAAATTTATGTTTTACATGAGTATACATTAGGCATGGTCTAGTATCATTAGTTCCTCAAAGCTCATTATCTCCAAGTACCACTATATAGGTAATGATCCCACTCCCTAGGCCTACTCTACACTTTCATCTAATTTCATTTAAACCCATTATAATTAATATCCCTAGAGTGTCATATTCTATAGTTGTTTATTTTATTCCATCTCATGCAACATATAATTCTCTTAGTGATATTATACCTCTTCAACAAATTAGCCCTGCACCAATAATAGTTTCCTATTAGACAATAATTTATCATGTTTCAAGTCCCTCTGAATTCACTTTCTCTAGGATCATCTCCTTATTAAAAATGATGAAAATTATTGTGGGAATCATTGGACCCATGATCCAAATGACACAAATATAGGTCAAGGCCTAAATGACCCCATATGCAACTTCCATTTCCATTCCCACTTTCACTCCCAATACCCCACCTCTATATTTTATTCTCATCCAAACCCCTCCTACATTTATGGATTCTCCATCCACTTCACTAGTTAAAGCTTAAACTACCACCACTTTAGGGACACTTAGAATAGTACATGGTGGAGAAAATTTATATTCCTTATAATTAAATAAAATTTAGAGGCATGATATGGTTTTAAAAGATGACTTGGATAGAAATTAAAATTTAACAAAAGGATTGAAAATATGAAAAGGCTCATGATTTCAAAGATCACACAAGAACGAAACATTTAATTTGAAAATCAAAAGAATAATCATTGTACTTAACTAGGATAAGAAGAAAAATAAGGGAAGAAAGCATTACTGAGGACCTAATATATATTGTGAGATATTATTATGAGATTATTGAGAATCATAAGTAGAAATTTAAGGACAAGTTTAAAACTCTAGATACATAGGTGTGGACCATCTTCACAACAAACCTGGTGGATAAATTCAAAAGATAATTATCATAATTGTTTCATGCTTTAGAATCAGTTTTGGAAGCTTTGAAAAAAATTAATGTGTTTTAATGGAAAGCACATGAATATTTGGAGTGAATCATCAAAATGGACAAAAAATGAAAAAAAGGTGATAGGGATCAGTAAATGGATGTTTCCTCACCTGAGGATCATGTTATTGGTGGATCTTAGTTTATACCAAACTTATAATGTTAATATGAGAAACTAATTGGAGGTATCATTAAGAGACATGAAGGTAGTTGTGACCCCCTTAGATAAGAACATATAGAAAATATTGGCATACTTTAAAGAGGTAAACATGATGATGCTCTTTAACTAGGATGGCATACTTTTTTATAAATATGAATTTAGGGTAAACCTTACTAGGTTTTAAATAGAATTTATAAGAAAGAAAACAAAATAGACCAAATAAGGAGCATTGGTAATGGTAACCTTATCCACCCAATCCTTAGATAGCATCAACAAGGTGAATTTAGTCAAGAATAACTTGGATATCCCAAAGAAAATCCACACATAAATATTAACACGTGGATAGGTTTTATTCCATTAGCCCCATATAAACCTTGCCAATATGGACTAAGAAGATAAGCTAGTTTATTAAGCATTAGTGGCATAGGAAGGCCAAATATAGTTGGGTGATGGTCCCACTATTGTTTTTAATTGATTTCTAATTGTCATGTATCTAAATGTTCCTAGAAGTGGGAATATTATGTCTTGATTCTAGGTATCTACCACTATTTTGTCTCTTTTAAGCATATGTGTTGTAATAACAAAGTGGGCCATGGTAGTTGTGAGTGGGGTGATTTTATTTTCTATGATGGGCCTCATCTCATTTATATAATTACCTCTTTGTAATGTTTTATTTGGGTCAAACCTTTAGTAAAAAACTAATATAACTTCTAAAATTTGAGATAATGTTCATTGTTTCTTTTTTTTGTGACCCCTCAATGACTCATGGCATAAATTTGGTATATGTTATTACTCTAAGAGGTTATTTTATGGGTTTTTATTGATATAGGATGTGTTTTTGTAGGCTTATTTTATTACTAACCCACTAATATCTATAATTTATTATGTTTCTTTTATAATTCATGAATACGTGTTTGCTAACAATAGTTTTATTCATTCATTTTATGAAATAATATTTTAAGGATCACACTAATTATTAAATTCCCCTAACTCTTTTCCCTATGTAGTATAATTTTATCCCATGTAAAGCTACATATACAGAGGCATTCCTTAGTTAAGTCCGTAATTACTCTATGAGATTAGTCACAACCCTCATAAAATATGATAAAATCCCTTTTAAACTTTACCCTCTTTATCATTTTATATTTATTTTATTTTATTCATACTTAGACTAAGGAATTATCACTAACATTTACCTCAATATAATTGGTAAGGATCCTACACATTACATAGTTAGGTGCAGATTTGATCTCTCTAGTGGTGATAACTATTTGATATCATAATTATCCCTAGTAGGCTACATAAGAGATTCCAAAATTGTAGCTCATGATCTATATTGAACATTTAAATCATTAAACAAAAGATAAAAAACCCTTGGTACCTTTTGTGTGGGTAAAATACACATAAATATTCATAGTGGGTAAAGTTATACAAGTGTGTTATACATAGACATTGTGATGACCATGATACCACTTATACATCGTATACCACACCATTTGTGTCTATTATGTTTTATTGATAATTTTTAGTGTATCACATATATGTCAAACTTATTTTAACTTAAATAACACACACACACACACACACACACACACACACACACACACACACACACACACACACACACACACACACACACACACACAGAGAGAGTTTTTCTATTTTCTCCATGATAAAATTTGGTATCAAATTATGGATTTAACACTAATAAATATTTTTAGTGTTAATCAATTTCCTTTTATTCGGATTTCAACTAATTTTTTACTAGTTTTTTATGAAATATGGATCACATATGAGGTAGACATATTATATAATTAAGAATTCATAGAAATCACCACCAAATTTACACACCATAATGGACATGGGGATAAACATTATTTAGTCCATGTATAATATGATTTATATCCTTAAAGATAGATTAAATATATTATAAAAGTATCAAAGTCATTCTACACAACCTTCATAGGAGGAATAAATATATGCACATTAATGTAAAGGGAGGTTGTGAAGATGTACATGGAAGCGTGCAAAAGTAGAGATAAATATCCTTATAGAGAAAGTAAAAAAAATTCTATAACTAGTAACATATAGATAATATAACTCATCTAAGAGTTTTTAAGGATTTATAATACACATTATAATAGTTACATATAAGGACTTGGTGTGTATGCTTGGTGTTTGAGCCAGAATAGGTGTTTTGGTATCCATACCTATGAGACATGTTGGGTCTCAAATATGCATCTTCAAATTTTAGAGAGATGAATAAAATATATCACTACAATAATGGTTTTTTTCTCAAATCAAATATATATTCAAGGCAACATCACAAAATGGTGTCTACCATCCACAATTTTGTCTTTTCAAAACCAAAGGGGATTCCATATGAGTTATTATATGAATTAATCTTAAATATTTCTTAAATTCCACATATATAGATATATGAGTAAGACTATCTAGGATTGTATTCTCAATTAATTTCACTTATAGAGTAAACTCTTACTCACACAATAAAAAAAATAGATTATAACTCAAGCGAATGATGATCATGACCTCTCATCCTTCCAATCTCACTGCCTTATTAATACTTCATTAATAAATGTAGTAGATGGATGGGATTGTTTTATAACATAAAAGTTTCCTTTAAATCCCAAATAAAACATAAATAATATATGATTGAGTTGAACTATAATTTTAGATAAACAACAAAATGAATCTAATTGGTACATAGACTATGGATAATAATAGCCAATCACATGCATTATTTTAACAAATAAACTTATAGATTAATAGATGGATTTATAGAGGTACTAGAATAAATCTATGACTAATACAATTACATTCATATTAAAACAATAGTCAAATCTAAATATTTGAATGAATTATTTCACATTGGTTGGTGATGAACAAATTGGATATATTATAAAAGAGTGAAAGTTTTAGGAATTCAAGTCACTTTTTACTAACACATTTCACATAATAAATTCAAAATGTGTGTAATATGTACAATAAGAACCTATGATTATTTTTTCAAACATAGTATAGGACCCAAAGTGAAAAAAATGAATCCATTCATGATTTAAACCTATGAGAATCTTATAATTATCATGAGACAAAAAAAGAAGAGTATTTAATATTAATTATATTATAATACCTAGTTAATATTCTTGTTATCGATTGGGAAAGAAATTTGTGTGCTTAAAAAATTCATGAAATATTATGCAAAGAATGATCCAAGATAGATTCTACATGAATTTTAAATTTAACACTGACTAATTCAAATGAATAATTTTAGACATTAAACAAACCCATCATTATTAACTTAAGATGATTTTTTGATGAATCATAATAAATACTTGATACACAACTAAATTTAAACAATAGAAAGTGTAACATAGAAAGATATAATATCAAATCATAAGAAAATGATGGGATAGTTTTTAATAATCTTCCAACTCCTATTATATATTTGGAATTAGAGTGATAGTCTTTTCCTGACCTTTTAAGACTTTATATCTCCATGATATCTACTCCAAACTAGAATTATTCTTTATGATTTAGACCAATGTTCATACTAATTATCTATCAAAAACTTATAATGTAATAACATGATTGTTAAAAATATAAACATCATAATAATGATCCTAAATAAGCAGTGTGATAGATTCCACTCACTTTATTAGCACCATTAATACAAGATGAGGTGTAATCCAATTGAGTGGTGTGTATGAAATTGACTGATCCTAGAGATCAATAACTATATGAAAACTTTATAAAAATTAATGTTTATAATTAAAAATTATAATTACATGTGTTTTATATAGTTTACATATTTGTATTATACCATATTAGAATGGATTTATTTGTGTTATACATCATGTATTAGTTATCTTATAGCACATAGGTTCTAGTTTGTCACTCTATATTCTCACACCATCAATATCTACCCATACATCAACAGAAGTCCATTACCTTATTGTGAGATAGTTCATGGGATCAATGGTCCATGGTTGGTGTGAAAAATCACTCAGATGATGCTCTCCCTCCTTGCAGTAGTACTACACTAAAGACTATACTTGATATTATTGATCGATACTTCGAGTTCGTTGAGACTCATGCTATATGGAGATTTGTATCATTGAATTATTATTATTGAGACACTATTATTAATTAAACTATAATTTTATTCATATGTATATATATAGCAGTAGCCATAATGTTGTATCAATCATGGATAAAATTCTAATACTACTTATATGAAATAAATGCAATATTTATTTGTATATTCAACATTATACTTGTTTTAATATATAATTTTAATGGTGATAATTAGATAAATGGATTAACTATAAAAATTTGTGTGGTTAACTAAATATAATACATTTAGTTAAAGATCACTTAGTTAGGTTTTATTGTGGTGAAATCTATTAGATGAATATGTGTATTTAATTTTTAAAAAAAATTACCCTGTTCTAGTAAAACCCAATGGGGTTATTACAAGAAGAATTGAAAGACTTAATATTTTTTAAACACAATAAGTTATAAATTATGTGGGAGTGACATACATAATTACTATGTGAGATCTTTGTTATGGGCTTGATTTAGAGTAGATCAATGGTCTTCGGGTATTAATCCTGAAATCAACATGTACATACTAGGACAAGAAAAATTAGATCTATTATTATAAAAATCATATTAAAGTAAAAAGGTGATAGATAATCCATGGTTTGAGATGACTTAAGATATTATTTTTAGCTTAGATTTTTATGACATTTACTTGGACAATCTTGGATTTTATAGATAACGTAATCATAGATATTTAGGCTTGTAGTTTTCTAGGCATGTTTTTTTTTACCAATGGGTCCCTATTTTTTAAAATTATGAAAGTGGGGTATGTGTTAGGGAAAAACATAATGTATTGTTGACTTTCTTACACACCATGAAGGTAATCAAGGTCACATGTTGAACATGATTTCTATAATTGATAATCAAGATAACCACCACTTGTCAGTACATGATATGGATAAGATGTTGACACATGGACATGTCATATTGTGATAAAAGGGTTTAAAGATAAATTAAATATTTTTTCAATAAAATTAAAATTTAAAGGTGCCTAATTTTCAAAGTCAATAAAATTAGAGTTAATATAAACACCTGTGAACTCTAATCACCATTACTCTGAGCTATATTTCTAAAATCCTAAGATATCCTCCAATGAAGTTAATAATCCATTATTATCACAATATAGACTATACTATCTAATAATATTTAAATATAAGGAGACCTTGAACTATTAATAAAAATATCATGTACTCCTTAAATATTGACTCATTACATTATCTATGTTAACATCTACTATGGCCACATATATATTAACCTCAAAGCCTATGCTAGAGTTCAGAGACACCATCTTTATACAGGATATAATGAAATACAATATATATAATGAGGTATTCAAATAAGTATATTAAATTCATAATATATAAAATAATGATGATGATACTCATGATGAGATTACATTATTTGATGACTTACTAGCTATTTAGTGATTAAGACTCCATAAGGCCACTTCCAAGCCTAAGGTATTTCTCTATGGTAATATATTCTACAATTTCCTCAACAATTTTGCATGTATAATAAAATTCATTAAAACCTAAAATGGAAAGCATAGAATATTTTTATCTCTGGGGTCACCTTCATAAGATATTATAATCTCCTAGACCTAGATATCCCATAAAGTAGAAATATTTTCATCAAGTGGATGGAGAAACATGATGCTCAAGAGACCTTAAAGTAATGGACTAAAGATACATAACACTAGGTTAACAAGGAATATATATATATATATATATATATATATATATATATATATATATATAAAATTAATTAATTAATTAAAAAAATTGGAATAGTTAGGGTTGTAATGTTATTCCATAATAGTTTATTTGAGTTTTTTCTTATCAATAAGTTTTATGTTCCCCAACTTAGTCTAATCATTGATGGGAAGAAAATCCTACATTTGGGAGGGATTATAACCTTCAACTTATCCCAAAAATTTATGAGGTTTGAGAAAGGAGGTAAATTTTATATGATGTCATATCTAATAGATGCCTAGTGTGCCAATGTTCCTTTCAAGAAAACTTATTTTACATATTGGACACCTTCTAGTCCCAAAATTCATGTGATTTATTTCAAGATATATAACCAATATTTTAGAGCTCACATTTAAGACATTTTCAAACATTTTTACCCACATTTTTAATTCATAATAAATGAGAATAAGATGCCTAAATTGCCTAAATAAATTAGAGATTAAATTATGTCCATTGGGGCCTATTGGTTTTACCAACACTTCACTATAATTTGAGTTAAAGGGATTTGGATTTCACCATTCAAGTTACCCTATAGTGTTCCCAATAAGCTAAAAGATTGGGATATATTATAACAATATGAGAATGGTGTGGTAGGTCATTATGATAATATGAGGTAGATACCCTACCCATATCCACCACTCATCATTGGACACCATGAGTATAATAATATCACTATAGTAACAACCATTGAAACTCATAGGCCATATTTTATTTCCCTATAATTCTTTGATGACAGATAATGGGGTTATTAATGGGAATTTCCAAATGCATGTAGAAGAAATAAGGGTGAGGCTCAATATTATTTATCACCATGAGCCCCATGATGATGATGATAGGTTATATTTAACCATTTTATATGAAAATGAGGTGATTGGTAATTTTAATGTTGTAAGACTATTATAGGAGGAATAATCTAGGAAGCAAGTCTTGTAATAGATACATGGTGATCCCTTTCCCTCAAAAGTCACTATAATGATAGACAAAATGTTTAAGGATATAACATTGCAATTTATCCCTTTAATCACCCCTCCATATTAATCATATATTATCAACAAAACTAGAGGGATAACCCAAATAGGTCAATTTTCCCCTGATCATATAGTGTATATAGCAAGTGACTATGTGTCTAAGCATAGATCCCTAGAAGATCCAACACCATTTCCACCTAAAATAGGAACTCATACTAATAATCCTACCTCATATGCACTCACTTCTCCAATTGGGCATACACTTATCCAAACTACCATGGGTTCCCTTATTATTTCTCATTTCTATATTATTTCCAATACTCTTATAGTTTGAAGCTCCCTTTTCATTTCTAATCTCTATTTTTTTCAAATATCTCCCATGGTTTATAGTTATAATATTTTTTCAATTCCTCCTTCATAAACTTTAGTTTACCCTCCAATTAAAAATCTCATAACTTCAAGATTTATAGGAGTATAAATTGGGCATCATCCAATAACATTAGTTCCTCAAATCTCCTCATCTTTAAGTGTCACTATGTAGGAATTCATCCCATTGCCTATGCATAATTTTTACTTCCATATAATTTACATAAAATACATTTGAATTAGTATCATTAAAACCCCATCTTCTATAGTTGGTCATTTTTTTCCACCCTTACAATAAAAAATGCTTCAATTACTCCAATACATCCTCACAAAAATGAACCTACACCAAAATTAATTCTTTCTTGAATCAAAATTTATCATGTTCTAGTTCTCCATAGGTTCACTTTGTTTATTCCCATATCCTTTTTAATATGATGAAAAGTATTTTGGATGTCATTGAGACCATGATTCACATAACATAATAACATGTTAGGGATTACATAAACCCATATGCAAATCCCATACCATTCCCACATTCACTCACATTCCCCCACCTCCATATTTTTTTCCTATCCAAACCCATCTTGTATCTATGGATTCTCCATCCACTTAACTTGTTGTATCTTCCAATACCACAACTTCAAGAACCCTTCAACTAGTGCATTGTAGAGATTAGATAAATGTCTTGTAAGAAGAATAATGTAGAGGACTAAGATGGTTTACCAAGGTGACCTAGATATAAATTTTTTTTTTTTCAAAGGTAAAATAAGAATGAAATTTTTCATGACTAAAAATATCACACAAGAAGGAAACTCTGTCATCTAATAGATAAAAGAAGTATAATATTCCTTAACCAAAAAATTAATAAAAATAAAGGAGGAACACATTACTAATGACCCAAACTCTATTTTGATATCCTCACATGAGATGAACAATAATATCATGGAGGAATTAAAGGAATAGGTTAAAACATTAGAGTCACAAGTGAGGACCATCTACCCAACTGACCTGGTGGTTAACATTGAGGGAACACTCTCAAAATTATTCCATGTTTTAGAACAAGTTGTGGAATCTTTGGGTACAATAAGTGTGATTTACAAAAAATCATAATATTATTTGGATAAAATTATCAAAATTCAATAAAAATTGAATAAAATGGCAAGAGTGATCAATAAAGGGATCTTTCCCCAATCGAAGATCATGCCATCGATGGAACTTAGTTTTTACCATACCTATGTTATGAATATGATAACCTCCTTATAGGAATGGTTAAGAGATATGAATTAATTTTTTACCCCCATGGATAATAATAAATAAAAAATATTGGCCTAGTTTAAAAAATTCAACATCACCATTCTCTTTAATCATGATGGCATGGTTATTGCTAAAGAGTAATTTGAGTGCACCTTAAGAGGTTAAACAAATCATTTATAAGAATGGTCAAAAAAGATAACAAATATGGATATATAAAAATTATATCCTTAACTTTAAAATCCTCTAAGATCATCAACAAATATGATGAAGTCAATAATATCTTGGAGGTCATATATAAAATCTATGCAAAACTACTGACATGTGGAGAGGTGTTATTATAAAATCCCCCTATCAACATCACTAAGATAGACCAATAATATAAATTTATTGCATAAGTTTTAGTCAAAAAAAAAGACAAATCTATTTTTTTTGGGTACTAATGCCATTTATAACTCATTATAAATCATCATATATTTTAACAGTCCCAAAAGTGGGAATATTGTGTCTTCATTCTAGGAATACATCATTATTTTATCTCTTTTGGGCATATATGTTATTTAAAAAAATTGGTCCATGGTGGCCATGAGTGGGATTACATTATATTTTATGGTGGGTCTCATATAATTTCCATAATAACCTCTTTATAATGTTATATTTGGGTTAGACCTTTAATGGAAAAGTAAGACAACTTTTGAAATTTGAGATATTGTTCATTGTTTCTTTCTGTTTTATGTGAGGCACTTCAATGACTCTTAGCATAAATGTGGTATTACTGTGAGAGACTATGTTATGTATTTTGATTGATATAATATGCATATATATATATGCATATATATATATATATATGTATATATATATATATATGCATATATATATATATATGCATATATGCATATGTATATATGTGTGTGTATATATATATGTATATATGCATATATATATATATATATATGTGTGTGTGTGTGTGTGTGTGTGTGTGTGTGTGTGTGTGTGTGTGTGTATGTATGTATATATATATGTATATATATATATATATATATATATATATATATATATATATATATATATATATATATATATATATATATATATATATATGCATATATATATACACACACACACACACACACACACACATATATATATATATATATATATATACATATATATATATGCATACATATATATATGTATATATGTATGCATATATACATATATATATATGTATGCATATATATATATATATATATATATATATATATATATATATATGTATATGTATATATATATATGTATGTATATGTATATGTATATATATATGCATTTTTCATGACTAAAAATATCACACAAGAATGAAACTCTGTCATCTAATAGATAAAAGAAGTCTAATATTCCTTAACCAAAAAATTAATAAAAATAAAGGAGGAATACATTACTAATGACCCAAACTCTATTTTGATATCCTCACATGAGATGAACAATAATATCTGGAGGAATTAAAGGAATAGGTTAAAACATTAGAGTCACAAGTGAGGACCATCTACCCAACTGACCTGGTGGTTAACATTGAGTGAACACTCTCAAAATTATTCCATGTGTTTAGAACAAGTTGTGGAATATTTGGGTACAATGAGTGTGATTTTAAAAAAATCATAATATTATTTGCATAAAATTATCAAAATTCAATAAAAATTGAATAAAATGGCAAGAGTGATCAATAAAGGGATCTTTCCCCAATCGAAGATCATGCCATCGATGGAACTTAGTTTTTACCATACCTATGTTATGAATATGATAACCTCCTTATAGGAATGGTTAAGAGATATGAATTAATTTTTTACCCCCATGGATAATAATAAATAAAAAATATTGGCCTAGTTTAAAAAATTCAACATCACCATTCTCTTTAATCATGATGGCATGGTTATTGCTAAAGAGTAATTTGGGTGCACCTTAAGAGGTTAAACAAATCATTTATAAGAATGGTCAAAAAAGATAACAAATATGGATCTATAAACATTATATCCTTCACTTTAAAATCCTCTAAGATCATCAACAAATATGATGAAGTCAATAATATCTTGGAGGTCATATATAAAATCTATGCAAAACTACTGACATGTGGAGAGGTGTTATTATAAAATCCCCCTATCAACATCACTAAGATAGACCAATAATATAAATTTATTTCATAAGTTTTAGTCAAAAAAAAATACAAATCTATTTGTTTTGTGGTCCTAATGCCATTTATAACTCATTGTAAATCATCATATATTTGAACAGTCCCAAAAGTGGGAATATTGTGTCTTCATTCTAGGAATACATCATTATTTTATCTCTTTTGGGCATATATGTTATTTTAAAAAATTGGTCCATGGTGGCCATGAGTGGGATTACATTATATTTTATGGTGGGTTTTATATAATTTCCATAATAACCTCTTTATAATGTTATATTTGGGTTAGACCTTTAATGGAAAAGTAAAACAACTTCTGAAATTTGAGATATTGTTCATTGTTTCTTTCTGTTTTATGTAAGGCACTTCAATGACTCTTAGCATAAATGTGGTATTACTGTGAGAGACTATGTTATGTGTTTTGATTGATATATCTATCTATATATATATATATATATATATATATATATATATATATATATATATATATATATATATATATATATATATATATATATATATATATATATATATATATATATATATAATGTATGTATGTACACACACACACACACATGTATATATATGTATGTATATATGTATATATATGTATGTATGTA
>JARHVA010001034.1:2202500-2305000 GCA_037957365.1 Torreya grandis | reverse complement strand
TCTAATCAAAGAGTAATAAACCAAGGTGAAAGACTTCCTCAGGTAGGGATAATTGAAGGGCCCAAAAATGTAATTTTTAAAAGAATATTCTTTTTAAAAAATATATGCTAGTCTATTAGCATATACTTATTCTTGTCAAGTTGGCATGACAACCTTCCACATTATGTCTTTATATTAAGGATAGTTATCCTTATCCTACATGTGTATATTTTGAGAAAGTTAACTGGTGAAATTCCTATGTTTATTATATATAGGTAGGGGATTACCATTTTGTAGAGAGAGAGATTTTGAGTAATTGTATACCAGGAGAATTTAATATAACTAAAGAATTTTGAAAATATTGTCTTGATAGTTAGTTGAATGTCCACATTGTGTCTCAATTACATATTTTCATCTTGAATTTGAATGATCTTCCTTATTTTGAGTCACATTCTCTATCATATGGTTACTAATTTTTGTTAATGCTAGGTTAACTATAAATATCTCAAGTATACTTCATTTTATTTGCTTTGCATTTGGATATGTTTAGGTTAACATTCAGACTATAGTAGCAAACATTTAAAGTAAACTTGGTTCTTACTTATGATTTATGCATTTCCTCTAAATTTTTCCTGATTTATGATGTAATCTGAGTTCATGTTATTTTATATCATAAATTAGTTCATGTGTGCTCAAAGTAATTATAATTTTGTCATAATATTTGAGATAAGAACTTGCAATCACATTTCCTTTCTACCTTACCCTTCTCTTTTCTTATTTTTATCAAGACTCACTTTAAATTAAATATCATTGTTAATATTCATTTAGATTAGTCTGGAAATCAAAAAATTCATAAAGATATAAATATTTAGACCCTGGTGGTTCCCAACCACCAAATTAAACAAAGATTGTGGACAGTTCTCATACTCTACTTCTATTTCACCACAGACATCACTGAATTGTCACAAACTATAACTCATGCCTTTGATTTTTCAAATCCTAAAATGAGAAGTGTTCATTAACACTAAAAATCACCTGTAGTATATTTTGAATCATCAACAAGAGGCTCGACTGGCACTAGAAGGAGGGCTACAAATCTTTAAAGATCTTTAATAAATTTGGTGTATTTGGTCAAAGATCACTCTATATTTTGCATGTTTGTGTTTCTTTTAGCATAAAATGTGTAAAGATTATGACCTTCACAGTTTTATACAAGTATTTAGGTCTACTTAGATAAAGAGTGATATTATTTAAATACATATGATTAATTATAGTAAATATGGATTTTAGTGCTAAGAATTCATTAGTATTTGAAATTAAGATGGCTTGTTCTAGTTAAAATTGACAATTCTTTGTCAATATGAAGTTTATTTGAGTCATAAGTTGTAAATAATGGTCATCTTTACATGATTCATCACATCTTTGACCTTGTTCAGTCAAATATTGATGTCTTTTGTCCTTTTATGAGAAAATCCTTATAAAATAAAATATACAAGTTGATTATTGATTATCTATGAAGATCTAATTTGACTCATAATATTTTAAATAGGATATTTAATCTTCAAGTTGGAATTGCCAAGGATCAGGACTAGATCACATTTATAGACTAGAGAACCCTTGATTGAGCTAGAAATTCATAGAAAAACTAGGAAAGATTGAGGAAGGTGTAGGCATTCTAAATATTTTCCATATTCACCCTTGCAAGGGATTCTTGTGTTCAATCTTCATCCAAATATGGCATGGTTTGGAAGTTCCCCTATCAATATACCAAGTTTGGTTCATGACTTACCATGTAATTCTAAAAAATAATTGCCAATATTTAGTCTAACTAGTATTACAACTATGGAGAAACATATTAAATATTTCAAAGTTGCATTAAGATTGTTAAACATTATTCATGAAGATGTAGCATGCAGGTTTTCCCATTTACATTCAAAGATGATACATATGAATGGTTCCTTAATTTTCTTGACAATTGTATTATCTCATGGAATAACTTTGACACTATCTTTATTGATCAATTTGTAAATATCATAAGCTCGTATGTCATCTATCATCAATTCACAACTATTAAGAGAGATAGAAATGAACCTATTAGGTCCTTCAATGTTAGGTAACAAAAGATGTTTAGCTGGACCATGGATCCATATAAATCTAATGAAGCTTTAGCACTACAGGTTTACAAAGATGATGTTGACCCCATGACTTCTGTATTTATTAAAAGAGATATCCTAGTTATCATCACATTGGCTCAAGATTATTCTGAAGCAGTGGTTATTAATGACCAAATTTAGCCCCAAGGATAGATGGCTTATTCTATCCCAAATTTTAATCCTCAAATGCTTGCATTAAACCTTTTCCCAAATAATAACCAAAATACTCCAACATTAAACCAGTTCCCTACATTGAATGTATTACCTACTAGCCATGCTACCCCTAATCAAAAAATAGGTTTCTTGAGATATCAAGTTACCAATGGATCTCATATCAATGACCAAAATTCTTTAGTGCCTATCAATGGCATTAAAAATAGCTAAGGTCAAAATTTTGAGACTCCAAAGAATGAAAATGAATCTATATTAAAAATGGTCTATAAGCTCAACACAAACTTCTTGTAATTACAAAAACAAGTTGGTAATGCTAATGATAACTCTAGAAGGAACTTCACTTTCCAAAATTTCAACAAGCCTATAAATAGATTTCAGAATAGCAGCTTCTACAATAATAAAGATAATGAGCCTTCCTTTATCAAAAGGACTATGGATATCAATCTCACTGATATTGCCTTACCAGACTATTGTAGGGTGCATGCTACTTCCAAGCATGGTGAGATTGACTACATTGAATTTTTTAAATCCTTTGAAGCTTTCCAAGAAGAGCTTGACACATTTGAAGTGGTTTCAAACAAATATGTTGCTATAGGTCTTTCTGAATCTAAACCATCTGACCAAGTGCATATGGTATAAACTTTTCAATTCTATTTTCAAGAAGATAATGATCTTAAGAATATCCTTGAAGAGATTTAAGCATTCCAGTAGTTCTTAAAGACATATCCTTTGAGAAATAGGGAGCAAAAATAGCCATTGACTACTTTTACTCCACCTAATAACTATGGTACACTTCCAAAAATTGTATCAAAGAATAATACTGAACCTCCCAAAGGAAGAACTTCCAAACCTACTACTGATCCTTTAAGAAAAATTGGATATAATATTATGGAAGATATGAAAAAGATTAAATCCAACATCACTCTATATGAGCTAACTAAAATTATATAACAAAGAGATTTACTCTTGGAATCATTATCTAAAAAACTTGGGAAGCCCCCTAAAAGTGATAGTTCTAATGTAATTATGTAAGTAACCAAATCATAGTCCCTATCCTTCTTGCTTATGTTAGGATATTTGTGAAGAATCTCCATAATTATCTTTTAGATTCTAAAGCCTCAACCAACATCATGCCTACTAGGATATGTGAACAACTTGGGTTAAAACCAATCAAGTCTAATAGGGTGGTTACTCAATTAGATAAATCTAAATTCAAGGTCATTGGGGAACTATTACATATGCATATACAATTAGCTAGTGAACCAAGGGTTCAACAATTCATTTCTGTACAAGTGGTAGATATTTTTAATGCTTATAGATTGCTCTTAAGTAGAGAATGGACTAAGGCTTTAAATGGGTACATGTCTACTGATTACTCACACTTGTGGCTACCTTGGAAAGGTGTGCCAAATCAATTAAAATTATAAATGGAACCCAAAATGAAACACATGATAATAAAATATAATGTTGTCAATGAAAGGGTAAACTTCCTAGATTCTGATCTAGGAGTTTTCACTTTAGAAACTATAAAGGAACCTGGTTCCAAGAGTTTTCCTCCAATGCCTAGCCTATGGAAAAAATATGTTTATGGTACCAAATGCAAATTAGGATCAAGGGTTAGCATTGTATTGATAGACCCTACAGAAAAACAATACCATGCATCTTATAGGTTACAATTCCCCTACACCAATAATTTGGCTGAGTATGAGGCTCTCATCTTAGGATTATAGCTTGTCATCAAGCACAATGTCAAGGAACTCCTTGTTTATGGAGATTATGAATTTTTAGTTAATCAAGTAAGGATAAAGTACTAGTGTAATCTATCTTACCTTAAGAGGTACAAAATTAGAGTTTGTGACTTAGTGAAATCTTTCGATGCCTTCAATATCTTATCTATCCCTAGGGAAGAAAATAAAGTTACTAATGATATTTCTTTTGTTATAGCTAACCTCATGCCTAATCATGATTCTCAGAACCTTAGTATTGAGCTTTTACCATATCCCTCAATCCCTGACAACATAAATCACTTCTAATTTTTCAATGATGATCAAAAAATTATATATTTTTTGACTAATTCTAGAGCTTTTAAAGCTCACATTATTGATGAAGCTGATAAAACTTTTCCTAAGAAAGAACCTAATGGTAAAATCATCCAACTAAGTGAAAATAAGATACCTAAAGGGATGATATCATTAGAAATACTATTTGATTTTGACAAGATTTATGAAGCACCTAAGCAACCCAAGGTAAGTGGTAAGGACTATCATGTAATAAACCTTGGCCCACATGATCAACCCCAAATGGTGAATATAGGGAAGGCTTACACTAAAATAGAAAATAGAAAAGCTAGAGAGTTGCTTAAAAAATACAAGGATGTAATTTATTGGTCTTATGAAGATCTAAAAATATTTGACCCAAGGGTTATTACTCATACTATACCTCTCTAAGAGGGTTGTAAACCCTTTAGATAGAAGCAAAGACCACTTAACCCTATTTTAGAACCCATGATCTTTAAGGAGGTCAAGAAACTAATGGACGTAAGGATCATGTTTCCTATTAGGCATTCCACTTGGGTTACAAACCTAGTTCTAGTCAGAAAAAAGAATGGGGAAATAAGATTATGTATATATTTTAGAAATCTAAATAGAGCATCTAAAAGGACAATTACCCCTTGCCTTATTTAGATGAAGTTATCCAAGATATTTTATGATCTACCATGATGTCCTTTTTGGATGGATTTTTTGGATATAACCAGGTGCTTGTTACTCCAGAAGTTAGGATGAAAATAGATTTTAATAATAAATGGGGAACATATGCTTACAAGAGAATGCCTTTTGGATTAATTAATACAGGGGAAAATTTTTAGAGGGCCATGGACCATGATTTCTAAGGTATAGTCAGCAAATGCATCATCATATATATGGATGATCTCATAGTATTTTCTAGGAATAGAAAAGAACATTTTGTGCATTTGAGACAAGTATTTGATAGATGTAGGAAATATGGTGTATCTCTTAACCCCAAGAAAAGCATATTCTATGTCACTAAAGAAAAATTATTGGGGCATGTTATTACCAAAGATGGGATATCTATAGATCCTAATAGAGTGGAGGCCATTTCTAAAATTGGGTTGCCCAATAGCTGGAAAGAACTAAAATCATTCTTTGACAAGATTAACTTCATAAGGAATTTTATTTTAGGTTTTACTGAATTGTTAAGCCTTTGAATGATATTCTTAAGAAAGATACTAAAATTTCTTGGAATGAAGAATCCAAGAAAGCATTTTCTAACATTAAAATAGCAATCAGTCAAGCCCCAATCTTGATAAGTCTTGACTTTTTAAAAGATTTTTTCTTATATTCATTTGCTTTTGACCATACCATGACTATTGTCTTAACTCAAAAGGTTAATGGGAATGACCACCCTATAGCCTTTATGAGCACTAACTTCAAAAATGCATAGGTAAATTATTCTATCATTGATAAGTAATCATATGCCTTGGTAAAGGTAGTAAAAAAGTTTAGACATTACCTCCTTAAAAACAAGGTGCATGCCATTTTACCTGATCTAGCCATAAAGCTTGTGTTAAGTCAGAATGAGCTTGGGAAAAGAAGAGGTAAGTGGATGGAAATCCTATAATATTATGATATAGAGATGAAAATTTCCAAATTAGTAACATGTCAAGGCTTAGTTCAGATGATTTCCAATCCTGACCCCAAGATCCATGTCATGCAAGTTGATCAACATAACTTCCAACCCAATGAATGGTATGACTATATAATACATCTTATTATCAGAGGAAATTATCCCCCAAGAATAACTAGAGAACAAAATAGATATTTAAGGCTCAAATAATCCCATTACCTCATTAAAGATGGATTCCTTTATAGAAAAAACTTTGAAGGGATCTACTTGAGATGTGTATTGAAAGAAGAGGCCTCTCAAATCATGTCTACTTTCCATGAAAAGTTGGGAAGTAGACATCCTTCAGGGAGAACCACAACCCACAAGATTCTCATGGATGGGTATTATTGGCCCACCCTTTTCAAAGATGCACACAAACATGTGAAGGAGTTTCATTCATACATTATATTTAGCACAAAATAGCCAAAGATATCCATGCCTTTACAACCTATGATGGTGGACAAGCCTTTTTTATAATGGGGATTAGAATTTTTAGGAATGATCAACCCTAATTATTTTTAAGGTCATAACTATTTCTTAATTTCTATGGACTATTACACTAGGTGGATTGAGGTAGTAGCCACTAAGCAATGTAGAACAAAAGAGGTGATTAATTTCTTAGAGGAAAATATTTTCACTAGATTTGGCACCCTAGTTTCTATAGTTTGTGACAATGGATCTACATTCATATCCATTGAAATGATATAATGGGATTATGACTAAGGCATTGCACTAAATTTTTCATCCCAATCAATATCCTCAGGGAAATGGTGTTTTTTAATCCACAAACAAAAACCTAATGAAAGCCATCAAAAAGTCTGCTAAAGATAGACCCTGAACATGGCATAAACTCCTTGAGTTTGCATTATGGGTAGATAGAATTAGGATCAAACAATCCCTCAAGACTTCACCTTTTTTGTTATATATGGCTAGGATTCTATTTTTCCCATCACCTTAAATTTTCCTATGTTTACATTCATGTAAGAATACATAGAGGATAGCTAGGAACTTATTGATTCTAATCTATTAGACATCATTCAAATGAAAGATGCCAGGGAAAAGGCATTTGTAGACTTTAGTAAGAACTAATAAACCATGAAAATTTAGTTTTGTAAAAGGTCCAAAGTGAAGGTGTTTATGTAGGGAGACCTAATCCTCCTATATGACAAGGCATCAAAGCCTAAAAGCAAACATGGCAAGTTCACCCCTTTATGGATTGGCCCGTACCAAATTGCAGAAATTTTAGGGAACAACACTTTCAAGTTGAAGGATCTTCAAGGAGTAGAGTTTACTTTGACCACAAATGGGAAATACCTCAAGCTTTAATTTATTTCTTCCCCACTAGGGGTCTTCATGGAATAAATCTATAATATTTTTAAGGTTAGAGTAGGTAGGATAGTTAGTTTCTTTTCTTGATTTGTTTTTTTCTTACTGGGTTTGTATATATTAGTTGTTTATTTGTTTGTGTTTCATATTTTATACTTGGTGGTGTTCCTTGGTTATAGTAAAGTCTCATAGATTATCTTTGTTTGGAATTTCTCAAAAAGTGTGAGTATGGGTCTTACAAAAGTGAACATGAGGTGGTGATAAAGCATTATGATGCAACAAAAGGCACTGGCAAAGATATGTATAAGAGATAAATGTCCCACAAAGATTCATACCTTATTCTAAATAAAATCTTGGTTTTAATAATAATCATATGCATATAATTTGAATTTAGTTTGTTAATTCGTATTCATGATTACACTTAAAACACATCCTTATCTAAGATTAAAGTTTCAACTAAAGAAGAGTATCCTAAGGCCAGGACATTTGACCAAATTCTTAAACCTAGATATCCTAACTCCAAACCTTTGTTTAAAAGGAAAAAAAAGAAAGACTTAATGCTAAATCAAAAGATGTGAAGTCATAAGTGATTTAAGCAATCTCCACCGGGGCTATGGATGACTGGCTAGCAGTGGAGCAAGGCCATGAGTGGAGCCAAAGGTATCTCTATCAGGGCTATATATGCCTAGCTAGTAGTAGAGAAATGCCCAAGCCTCCCCCAAATTAAGATCAATTATTCCTAATATAATATTTAAATATACTCAAATTTAAAGGCAATGGCCAAAAGGATATGAACCCAGATGTTGTTTTTTGAAGTCTCATGACAAATAATAAGTGGAATCAAAGCACACATTTCATGTTTTTGTTTTAATATCCAGGTTCAAATTTTACACATAAGAAGCTTGTTTCAACCAAAAATTGATTCAAGAGAAGGTATATGTCAAAAAAAAAACTTATGTACAGCTCTAAACTAGAGCCCTAGGTTATAACATATTGCTATGTTTCCTCTATGAGTCACCATTTTTTGAGACTAACATACCCCCATTTTTTTGTGTTTGCTGAAAAGGGACCCTTGTGAATGTTTCAAAACATATATATTCTATATTAAATGTGAAAGGGTTATTCTCTCTTGAAATTTAAAGGCAATTTAATTTCAAGAAAAACATGAGCTTCGGTATATTTGGTTGTGATTATGTTTCATGGATTAATGTTGTTAATGATTGTCTTTGAGATGATTAGTTGCAAGTTCCATGGAGAAAGCTAGGGTTCCAAAGTAGTAAACCCTACGGATTTAAATTCAAACATTCATGAGAAAATTCTAGTGAGAAATTTTATTTCCTTTTGGTTAAAAAATCCTAAGTCTAACTTTATATTAAGCTTTGATTATATTTTTCAACATGACCAAATATTAATACAAAATCAAGACTTGGACCATTTTCCCTTTTAAAACTTGAAAGCCATTTTGGATTAACTAAGTCTTATTAATGTTTAAATGTATTCATGTTTGTAAGTAGGAATAAATTTTAAAGGTATAAACCTTAGGCTAAACCTTCATACATATCAGGCCTTAACTTAAAGCTCATGCACTTTTGTAGATCTAATGCTTCTCATTTAATCATATATTTTGATCCAATGATGCATATCAAAGCCAACACCAAAAGGTAAACCAATCAATTTCAAGAACTCAAATTATGATCCAGTGATCCTTGCTACTTTAGAAGCTTTAATTTGATGGTGTGCATTAACCCCAAAGCCTCAAGAATTATTAAAAGCCTGACACTAGAATTCAATCATTAGATTGAATCAATTCCATTGTCTTAAATTTGACAAGTTTACTCCCATCATTTGATGTCTATAAGGATGTATTTTACATTACCAAACCCATAAAATTTAACCTTGAAAGCATGATGTATGACATTCAATCATTAGATCAAAATAATTCTATTGTCTTAAATTTGACAAGTTTGCTCCTGATATTTGATGTCTACAAGGATGTATTTGACGTTACTAAACCCATCAAGTTTAACCTGGATAGCTTTTCAAAGTCTAAGCAAAGGGGGAATTTTTAAATACCATTACAAGGAATTCTTAGAATGTTTTATGTAGTAACACTTAACATAAAAGGTCTTAACCTAAGTTATTTTATGTTTCTTAACATAAAATGATTTTAGGAACATCATTTTAAGTCTAAGTTTATATAGTCATGGAACTAATTAAAAGGTGTGCATCTTGTAGGATCTAATGATGATCACTCACTCACTTCATTTGATATAATGGTCCATCAAGATTGAAGAATTTTCAAAGGCTTCACGAGATCAATGCATGGCCAATGTATATCCTCAAGGCATGTAGATAATGATTCAGGCCTAGCAAAGATCTAACGATGATTGCTTACTCGCTAGATTTGATCCAATGGTGCATCAAGCCCAAGGAATTTTAAAAGGCCCCATGATATTGACATGTGGCATAACCAATGAATTGAAGGATCAAAATACCAATGAAATGTAATGACCTAGATTCAGATTTTTAAATTAAAATAAAGAAGTTTTTTGAAGACCAACGACTAGTCTCCAACTAGTATTTATGTAATTTTCCATGAAAAGGCATGGAGCCATGCCATATATGCTCCACATAAGCATTGAAGATAAAAATCAAATATATATTAATCTTGAAAATGTAGAGGGAATGAGAATAAGGACACATTTAATCTAAGGCATGTATGATATTAAGATTTATATATTTCCACCATTAAAGCTTACAGACCCTAAGCCCTCTATAAAGAAGACCCGAGTTGGCTCAATTGATTATAAAGAAATAAAAATAGTGCAACTAAATCTTGAATCAAGTTCCCTAGTGAAACCCTTAGTGACCTTGAAAGTATAATTTATTGTCATAAATGGTGATAGGTAGGCAACAAATGAAAATAGAAGTAGATCTTTATCTAACTTTAGATAGTGAAGGAAGGATCTTCAAGGGCATAGAGTTGGACCTGATAGCCTTGAATGTGCATGGAATTAGGAACTGGTCTAATTTATTTTTCCTTGTGGCATAATTAAAACTAATTTCCTAGGAGGAAAAGATGAATGTCATTGTCCTCTAGAGATATAATGACCTAGTCTCAATTTAGCTGACAAGACTTCACCATGCTACAACCAAACCAAAGGTAATGTATTGTATCAATCTCCTTGATGCCATTTTTATTGATTATATAATAGATGGGGAATGGATCATTAAATATGGAAACACTAATAAGGTTTCATGCATCACCCCTATGGCCTTTGAAACTTATTAGAAGCTCCCCTTGGCTCATGTTGATCTCCCATCCTTGAGAGAGTGGACAAACACCCAAAACCTAGATTTAGTCCTCACACCTTGGTTAATCCAAGGCTCCCATGTTTTCAAGTCACTTGATGGTGGGATTCCTATTGTCTAATTTAGGGAGGGAAATAGGATAGCTATGACCTTATTGAACATAACCTTTGGTGCCCCTTCCACTACTTATGTGAGTAAGGTCTAGGTATCTTATGTTCATTACATGTTGAATAAAAATTTAACCCATCCCATTAGAGACTTAATAAGATTTTTCTTGTCCAAAAAATTCACAAAAATGAAGAGAAGGAAATCTAATGAATTCTTTATGATGTCCTACCTATTGGATTTAATTTTGGCCTCTATTGATTTCCCCAACATCCAAAATTGATCCCCTGATGGTAAAACCACTATTTCCCATCACTACTCCAAATTGCATATTTTAAAATACAAGAACCACATCAAATTCATCTATGATGGTGTTTTCCCAACTATATATGAGGTAATCACCTATGTCCCTATCCCAAGACTCCACCCTCTAATCAAAAGATAAGTGGAAACCATGGGGGATGTATGGTTCTATTTAAATTGCACTATAATAAGGATAGAAGAAATCATGATTCAACCTTAGATATTTCCATTCATGTCCCTAATAATATTTTAGATCAAGAAATTACTTGTAAAATCATATAAGGAGTGGATGGGATATGAAAGAAAAATAAGAAGGCTCAGGTCCACCCCTTTCCACAAGACATTAGTAGGATTATGATCAAAGATTGGAAGTGACTAGAAATTATGGTGATCCATACGAATTCTTTTGATTTCCAACTGGATGACCTTAAGATGTGGGACCCCAATGAAAATTTGGCCAACCACATCTAGGATAAAAATGTCTAAAATATTAAATACAAAAATTAACTAGGTATGGGAGATGGTATTTACACAAAGGCAAAGAACTTTAAAGAGGTCATATCTAGTATCAAAGGCTATAACATTATATTAGAGAATAAGATGGTAAAAGATAATAAGCCCTTAGGAGATATATGCTAACTACATCCCTTGAATTATCACTTATTTCTAGGACCATCTAGGACTACTCTTCAGGAGCCACCTATTGGAGGACAATCTTCTGAGCCTCAACAAGTAGAATTAACAAAACCACCCTAGGTTGGGCAACCTAAGGATATAAAATAAAAGGGTAAAGTTATGATTGAGGATCCAAGGATAGAGCATATACCTAGTGAAGGTCCTTAACCCCAATCATCCCTATAAAGGCCTTCTTCCCTAGTATAAATTATTAACATGATTGCCCTAGAGGTAGGAGAAATAGTGAAAAGTGCCCTTTTGGCATTATAACTACCTATGGTTCTAAAAGGGAGGAGGATCCATTTGATACAATAATAAAATATTTTATCCCACTAGATGGGGGAAAAAGACAATCATAATTGGCCTTAGTACCCTTGACACCTAAAAATAAGCCTAGGTTAACCTTCACTCACCCTACCAATGATGTTAACCTCTTCAGGGATGAGAATCCTATTTATGGACCAACCATTCTTGACTAGTTTGTTCATGGGAAATTAAAAAAATTGCATCTCTTTATCCATCATTGGGTTTAAATTGAGTTGACATATATGCTCAAAATAATATCAAGCCATGGATCCAAGACATTATGAATAGACAAGTAGAGAGAAGGATCCAAATCCTTCACAACAAGGAGAGCCAAGGGATTGACACCCCAAGGGCCTCTAGTAGTTAAAATGTAGAAGTTCCTAAGTATCTAAAATTAAAGGATTCTAACCCAAAGGTCCACTTCAATCTAGACACATTGGGTTTTTAGAGAGTAGTGACAAAAAAGGCTACTATTGGCACTGAGGAGTTTACCTTTCAAAATGTGGAACCATTTGTGGGATTAACTCCCATTGAATGGTAGGTAGTAGGAAAACATACTATATTTTAGGAGGATGTATCTAGTTTGGTAATTTCATAATTAATAATGACCTTGCCTAGAATCCAGGGAATGAAGTAGAGGATCCTCAACTTGGAGAAGGAGAAACAAGATTTAGAGTCTCAGGTCCTACTTTCAATTCTTGAGGGCATACTACAAGTGATAAAAAAATATTTGTTGGATACATTTGATAATATAAAGAACATAAATCTTAGATTGATTGATTTAAACTATCAATCTAAGATAACACAAACCTTAATCACCCAATTTTAGGATTGTCAAGCTCAGATGATAGAACTCATCAAGGTGCATAGGATGAAGTAGGCGCTAGACTTCAAGATCATCAAGCTTAGACATTTAGATATCCTCATGTCAGTTTTGATGGATAAGCATGAAGATTTGATCACCTAGTGAAGCAATGTCAACAACTTCATCAAGGAAGATAATGACCTGGTAACTAGAATGTAGAAACTTTTGGGGAACATGTTGGACAACCCTTCTCAAACCATTGTTATGGACTTGATCAATGATGAAGAATTAAAGTAGAGAGTTGGTATCCACATCTAGGGTATTAAGTATAATCAAGACCATTCTACCAAATATAATTAGAATATCATTGACATCATTATTACTAAAGGGAAGTAGATTGTAGAAGCACAATGTATCAAGGAACTCATGGCTAAGGCTAATAGAGAAGTTGACAAGTTAGCAAATCAAGAAGAGGATTGTCTAATGAAGCCTGTAGTGGATTTTGAACTAATCAAAGAGAAATACACAAAGGTGAAAGACTTCCTTAGATAGGGCTAATTTAAGGTCCCACCAATGTAATTTATAAAATAATATTCTTTTTGTAAAATATATGCTAGTCTGTTAGCATATACTTATTCTTATCAAGTTGGCATGATAGCATTTTACATTTGTCTTTGTATTAAGGAAAACTATCCTTATCTTGCATGTGGATATTTTGAGAAAGTTAACTGGTAAACCACCTATGTTTCTTATATATAGGTAGAGGATTACCATTTTGTAGAGAGAGATCTTTTAAATAATTGTATACCAAGAGCATTTAATATAACTAAGGAATTATGAAAAGATTAACATGATAGTTTGTTAAATTTCCATGTTGTCTCTCAATTACATATTGGCATCTTAAATTTGAATGATTCTCCTTGTTTTGAGTCACATTATCTATCATAGGGTTGTTGGTTTGTGCTAATTCTAGATTAACTATAAATTTTGCAAGTATACTTCATTTTATTTTCTCTGTATTTGGATGTGCTTAGGCTATTCAGACTATAGTAGCAAATGTTTAAAGTAAACTTGGTTCTTATGATTTATAAATTTCCTCTAAATTTTTCCTAATTTGTGATTTAATCTGAGTTTATGTTATTATATATCACAAATTGGTTCATGTGTGCTCAAATTAATTAGAATTTTGTCATAATATTTGAGATGAGAACTTGCAATCATGTTTCTTTTCTACCTTACCCTTCTCTTTTCTTATTTTTATCAAGACTCACTTTACCTTAAATAATATTGTTAATATTCATTTAGATTAGTCTATAAATCACCAAATTCATAAAGATCTAAATATTTAGACCTTGGTGGTTCCCAACCACCAAATTAAACAAATATTGTGGATAGTTCTCATACTCTACTTTTATTTCACAACAAACATCACCGAATTTTCACAAACTGTAACTCATGCCTTGGATTTTTCAAATCCTAAAATGAGAATTGTTCATCAACACTAAAGAGCACCTATAGTAGTTTTTGAAGCATCAACAGATCCCTTGTATCCTAAGTTAGCCAATAGACCCTTAGTAACCCCAATAGTTATGGAAACATGGATTGGTTAACTGGATCAACTATTAACATTGTTGGAGATGTCCATGACCTACCCATTAACCTAGAAAGATACCTACCATTATTTACACCTAATAAGTGATGCACTATCAAGGAATGCATAACATATTACAATACTACCCTAGGACATAAATTTAATACATAAATATGTGCCCTATAGTATTTTCCATTTTACCTTGTAGGATGTTACTTATGACTAGTTCTTAAACATGCTTGAATATTGTATCACTAGTTGAGACCAATTTAACAATACTTTCTTTTCTCAATTTAGACAAGTGATAGATCACATTGTGTTATACCTAAAAAACTAGTATGAATATGGAAAATAATGATCCCATTATATCTTTCAATTCAATGTTTCAAAATATATATATTCAAATAGAAATGTTATACAAACTAGATGCCCACTTAGCTCTAGAAATGTAAAAAAATGTTTAGATCCATGGATGGTTGTATTCTTGTGAGTATATCCCCTCATAGTAGACTTAATAATAGTATATGTAGAAGTGATTAAGGTATATATGTATTTAAACCCATAGGTTTAGATGTTTTCATCTATTTTGAAGATCATTTTGAATCTTCCAGTCTTGAATCCTATCCCAAATGTCAATCAAAACATCTCAATACATAATCCTATGATAGTGATGAATTAACTACCCCTAAAACAAGTTGAATCCAAAAAAACTTATGATTAGTTGGCCTAAATAATAGTGATTATACATCCTAATTTCATATACAAATTTAATTTCCCATCATAAATAATTTATATAATATGCCCCAATACAAAAAAATGAATTTGTCATTATATAACATATGATGTATAAACTTAGTAATGAATTCTTAAGCCTTCAAAATTAGGTTGTGAATGCTATTAGGTAAAAATACAAAAACAAAATCATACCAAAGGTATAATCATCCATTTAACAATTATTAAAACCAACTAGAACCCTTACCCAATAATATTTATGAGATCAACATCTCTAAGTTGACCTTTCATAATTGGTGCAGAGTGCATAACACTACCCAATATGGAGAGATAGATAGTATTGAAATTTGAAATTATTTTGAAATATTCCAAAAGGATGTGGAAGGGTATGAGGTGGTTATAAACCACAAAAATTCAACCAAATCATTTTATATCCCAAGCACATCAAGATATACAAGTAACATTATGGTCCTAAAAACCCTAAAAATCCCTAATAATGAGGATAATTATTCTAAGGAGGATATAGATGATATTCATTATTTTTAGTAGTATCAAATAAATAGCTATTCATTAAGGAGTAGGATGCAACAAAAACCTCTCAAAACATCAACTTTCCTTAACAATAGTACTACACTTATTAATCATAAGGTGAATAATGACCCCCACCCCTAAAAGGTTTGTTACCAAAGGCCTCATGTAGAACCACAACATGCCATTGATAAAACTAGTTATAACATAGTGAAAGACATGAATAAAATCAAGGCCAATATTACACTACATGAGTCATCAAAAATTACTAAGCAATATGACATTATCTTAAAATCCTTAAATAGTAAACCAATTTAGGTTAATAAAATTACTATGGACACTAACATATTAATATATAAAATCAAGGTTAAGGTCCTTCCTTTCCTCCTCATGGTTTGTATATTAGGAAAGAACTTACACAACTATCTCATTTATTTATAAGCCTAATCAAATGTCATGCCTAATTTAATCTATAATAAATTAGGCTTGACTCATATTAATTATGATAAAATAGTTATCCAACTAGACAAATTATAGGTCGAAGTAATAGGTGAGCTCTTGAATTTCCATATGCAATTGAAATCTAAACCCATAAAATAGTAGTTTTTAAATGTCTAGGTGTTCAAAATATTTGAATGATACATGATGTTACTAAGTAGTGGTTGGTTTATAACCTTAATTAGATATATGACCATAAATATTTCTCACATGTGGTTTCCTTAGAGAGGTATCACTATTCATATTTAGATGGATGGAGAACCTATAATGAATATGACACTTGGTTTCTTATATATTATAGCTCCCATGTACTAATAAACTCATTGAATATGAAGCATTGATCATGGGCCTACAATTTTCTCTAGAACTCAAGTTTAATTAGTTTCAAGTATTTGGGTATTTTGAGTTGGTAATCAACTAGGTCAAAATTAAAATTTAGTGTAAATTATCCTACATGAATAAATATAAGCACATATCTTAGGAATTCATTAAAATTTTTAAATCTTTCAATAATATCCCTATTCCCATGGAAAATAACTAGGTCATAAAGTTCTTATCATCTTATACTATCAATATTTATCCCCTAGATGATTTTGAGTTGCAAAATTTCTCAATAGAACTAGTACCTTGTCCTTTGGTCATGACAATGTTGACAACTTACAAGTTTTTATGATGATAACCATATCCTAGAGTTCACAAATAAATTATGTATTTTTGAAACTCAAATCATAGATGAGAAATAGATATATGAACTCTTAAATAGTGATTGTAATGGATATGATATCATGAATTTGAGATAGAATTGTATCCCAAAAAGCATGGTATTTTAGGGTAGGACATTTGATTTGGATAGATAAATTAATAGGACCAAAACACTTTCCTACATAGATAAATATTAGAAAACCATAAATCTAGGATCAATGGATAACCCTTGTAAATTCAAGATTGGAACATGTTGTACCTAATCTAAAATAAAGAGATAAAGTGATTTATTCTATGACTCAAGGATGTAATCTACTGGGCATATGAAGATCTTAAGGTTTTTGAACCAAATGTCATAAGACATATAATCCCACTCAAGAAATTAAAAAATACCTTTATGTAGATACAATTGCATATGAATACCATATTGGTGCCTCTTATTCATAAATAAGCCCATAACTTACTCTAGGCTAGAATTAGTTTTCTAGTTCGTTATTCCACTTGGGTCACCAAATTGGTTCTCATTCATAATAAAAATAGGATAAATTAGGATATGTGTCAATTTAAAAAATTTAAAGAAATAATAAAAAAATGATAAATACCCCTTTCCATCCATTAATGAGGTTTTCTAAATGGTTTGTATATCACATATATTATCCTTCTTAGATAGATTTTCAAGTTATAATCAGGTCTTGATCAATCAATAAGATAGGGTTAAAATTACATTTAAAACTAAGTGGGGTAATTTTTATTTTAATATATTGTAATTTGGCCTCATAAATTATAGATACACTTTTAATGGGTTTGTGTATTTTTCATTTCAAGGTCTAATTTTCCAATCCATAATAGTTAATATGGATGACCTAAATGTTTTCTCAAAACATAGGTCTGGTAACATCTAGCATCCATAAAAGATAAAAAGGTTAAGAGGTATGGTATCTCCTTAAATCCTAAGTAGAGTGTCTTTAGAGTTATATATTATTAGCTTATGGGT
Source organism: Torreya grandis (assembly GCA_037957365.1). NCBI lineage: Eukaryota > Viridiplantae > Streptophyta > Pinopsida > Cupressales > Taxaceae > Torreya > Torreya grandis. The sequence goes on along the minus strand of JARHVA010001034.1, from coordinate 2,287,133 downwards.
AACATTATCATAAGGTATTTATATTGACCCTAAAAGAGCTAATGAAATTTCAAAAATACTCCTCCCTAATAGAAAAATGAGTTGAAATCATTCTTCAAAAACAAATTGTATGTAATTTTATTTTTGAGGTTTTATAAAATTGTTAAGCCTATGAATGTTTTTTTTAAATAGGATGAAAAGTTTTAGTCAACATCCCTAGCCAAAGTAGACTTTCAAAAAATTAAAAATTCCATCATGTAGGTGTCAATCCTAATAAGCTTGGTTTACATGAAAGACTTCTACCTCTACTATTTTTATTCTAAAAGTATAATAATGTTCTACTCATGTACAAGTGTGATGAATAATAAGAACACCCTATATCTTTCATGATCACAAAATTTAAATATGAATATAAATATTCTACTCTAGACAATAATTATTATGCTTTGGTGAAATTAGTAATAAATTTTGAAATTACATTCTCTAAAACAAGGTCCATGCCATATTACATAACCCAACCATAAAAATTAGGCTTAGAAATAATGAGCTTGGTCAATGTACAGGAAATTGGGTGGCCAAACTACAATAATGCAATATTAATATTAGACACACCAAGATTTTAAGAGGAAAGGGAGAACTTACATAATGATATAAATTGACCCCAAAATAATTTTATTCTTTTTAATCAAACGTAGATGATGTGTAATGATTGGTATGATATATCCATTCACTACTTGCTTTATATAAATTCCCCTTTACATATAAAAATAGATTAAGGGAGAGATATTATACTAAATTTATCCCATTTTTTATAAATAAAATGGTGATTTATCAAAATAACTATGAATGAATGTATCTATGATTCCTATCAAAGGAATAAGTTAAATAAATCATGGCCAACTTTCATTAAATATTAGGTAGTGGTCATCCTTAAGGGATTGCAACATCCCATAAGATTCTATGATATAGGTAAAATTTCCTCACCATATTTAATGACATGCATATTCATGTCTAGCCCTGCCATGAGTTCCAAACCTTCTCTAAAAAGGATGTCCATCCTACAATGCCACTTCAACATGTGATCAAATGACATCCCTTTTGTCAATGGGGGTTGGAATAAGTATGAGACATTAACCTCAATTATTTAGTTAGCCATAAATTCATACTACCATAAATTCATACTAACTAATAAATCTATTGCATAAGGTGGACTAAAGTTATTGATAGTAGTAAAAGTATTGCAAAGAAATTTATTAAATTTCTTGATGAGAATGTGGTCACCATATTTGGAAAATGAGTTTTGTTATTTGTTGAGAATGGACCTACTTTTTAGTTATAAAAACTCATAGAGTGGACCTATGAAAACAAACTCACCTTGAATGTTTCATTGAATTTTTATATATAGGGAAATGGGATAGCTGAATCAAACAAATAATGTTTTTATGGATGTGATAAAAAAATATTTTGAGAAATGGCCTAGATATTATCACTCACTATTGAGTTATACACTTTGGTCCTGTTGAACTAGATACAGGAAATCCCTAAAAATTTTACCATTCCATTGGGTATATGGCCAAGAACATTTATTCCCAGTAATACACAAGTTACCTAAATACCAATTCATTCTAGAATATAGGAAGTGTGATGGGAAGGTGAATTTAAGATTACTAGACATTTTTCAAATTGAAGATGTATATGAATAATCTCTCCAAAAAATTAACAAGCATCAAGACATTGCTAAAAGGTGGTTCAGAATTAAAGCTAAGGTAAAACCTTTCAAAATATCTTATTTGGTCCTATTATGGGACTATTCTCATTAAAATAAAGGAAAACATTTCAATTTGGATCCTCTATTTATTGGTCCCTATTAAATCACTAAAATATTAGGACTCAATGCCTTTAGGATAAATGATTTTCAAGGTAATGATTTATATTTTTCATTGAATGGATAATTCTTGAACCATTTCTTCTCAATTTTGTTATCCACACCTATCTCAAAATAGCTATACGTTTTATCTTAGGAGTAGTGTAGCCTTGGTATAGGATTATAATAATTTACTTTATGCTTTATTGCTTATTATGTTTTTGTTTTTCTCCATTTTTTTTATTGGGGGATTTTTCTTGGCCTATTTTGGTTGTTCTATAAGTTTTTTCATGATAAATAGTTTCATACCTTGTATGAGATAATTAATCTTATCATCCCTCTTGTAAAAAATTTCCATTAAGTATATATCCATAAACCTTTTATCCTTCCAATGTAGACCATTTAATTTGATTGTGGGGTTATAAATACTTTATCTAAGAGTTAAAACTATGGAAGTCTACTTTTAGTTTTTAAATTAGAATAACATGTTATATGTTTCATAATATCAAGTCAAAATGAAGTCATTATTTCAATAATAAACATTTATATTAAAAATAATTTTCTTACTAATTGGAATTCAATATTGCACTTTAATACATTAATAAATAACCTTAATGTACTTGAAACAATAAAATAGGAATCATTTGTGATAGGAAATTTTTGAATAATATATTTTAACCTTTGAAACAACAAAAGAGGAATAATTTGTGATAGGAAATTTTTGAATAATATATTTTAACCTGATTATTCTAGTTCCCAACCCTCTTGAATTTAATAAAATAAAAATATAAAAATGGAGACATAAACACTTAAATAAAATCAAAAAAATATCCTAAGATTGGGTGATTTGGGTAGCATCCATCATAGGCTTTCCTACCTATATGGCAATGAATAAATGCTTATATTTATTCCAAATGTATACTTATCTAGGCTATAGATGCCTAGTTGGAATCAAAGTAATTCCAAATACTTCCACCCCCTCCAAATTTTTTAAAAAAATGTAACACCTTTTATAAGTTTGAGTCATGAAGCTTACTCCTATGCTACATCAAATCTTATAAGGTATAAAATATGTAAATGAATTTTACACAAAATTTAACTTCTTAAAATAATTAAGGTTTAGTGTGTTATGTGATAAAATAGACCCACATAATCCATTTTTCCTTGATAATAATTTTTTTTCCATAGTATATCTAATATCCCTGAGATGAAACCATAAATTTAGATTTTTAAACACTTTGATAGTTTTTTCCCTACATAGTCACCTTTTTTTGTGTTTAACACACCCCTTTCCTGTTAATAAATTGGAACCCAAGATTAATTTTTGATTTTTATGAAATCTATTTTGAAGGTATAAATTAGTGTGTTATCCTTTAGAATATCAAACTTTATTTGGATGTCCAATGCTTAATTTACCCTAGCCCTTATGTTTCATATAATCAGTTTAAATATATATTTTAAATTGATCTATTATTCTAATATTTTTCATGGGCTTATTTGCTTATGTTAATTTATTCCCTGTTATGGTTTTAAAATTTTATACTTAGTATTTTGAGGTACTAATGTTTCATTGAATAAAATTGATGATGATTTGGTATGTACCACGATCTTTATTCTTGGATTTATACGAATCGTATTATCACGATTTTCCCTATGTTCCCTTTGTAGGTAAGCTTATTCACCTTTATGAAAAATGACTAATTTTATACACTCCATAAATCTTATAATACCATGATGACATAGATAATGGTATGTTATGGTGACTTAATTCCAATCAAAATGTCCCACTTAACTATTTATACTCAAGGATTCTCATGATGCAGATTCTTCATGGATGGAAATAAAAAAATATAGTGTAGGAAATGCCAACCACTCAGCACTAGCCATATTTTAGGATCATACTCCTAGATATTTTCACTTATCATATAATTATATGATCTTTATACCCCTCATATTATTAGATAATTCCATGTGGTACTCTTTTAGTTACCATAATGGTATAAAATTAGTTGAGTGTAAGAGTCTCATCCAATCAATTCATAACACATATCCTAGCCATACACCAACAGATTTATATACCTAAATCTTGTATTTAACAAGGGATGATGTTGGGAATTTCAAGGATACACTTAAAAAAAATATGACACTTGGAATGAATTGGTCACTCTATTAAACACCACAGAGGTAATCATGGGAACATGCTCAACACACTTTCCATAATTTATAAGCAAACTAGCCACCATTCATAGGGACATGAGATGGGTCACATGTTGACACTTGGACATGTCAGATTACAAAAAAAGAATTTAAAGATAAATTAACTATTTATAAAATAAAATTAAAAATGAAAGGTGCCTAATTTTAAATTTTCATCAAATTAGAGTTAATACTCATTCTTTTAAACTCCAATCACCATTACTACGAGCTCTATTTGAAAACCCATAAGATATCCTCTAATAAAATTTCATACTCCATTATTATCATAATATATACATGAGATCTCATACTATTTAGTGATAAGGAGACCTTGAACTATTAATCAAAATATCATGCCTCCTTCAATATTTCTTCACTATATTCTCTATGTTAACATCTACATGGATACATGTTCATTAACCTAGAAGCCTATGCAAGAGTATAGAGACACCACTTTTATACATGGCATAATGAGATAAAATAACTAAAATGAGGCATTCAAATAATTAGATTAAATGTAGAAGGTGAAAAATAATTATGATGCTACCTAGGAGGATATTGAATTCTTATATGACCTTCTTGCTATTTAGAAATCAATACTCTATAAAGCCACTACCACGATTGATGTATTTCCCTATGGTAACCTATTATTTAATTTTATCTTGATTTATGCATGTATAAAAAACCCAATTCAAATTGATAATGAAAAACATATAATATTTTTAATCATTGTGGCCACCTTCATAAACTATTATCATCTCGTAAACCTAGATATCCCATATAGCAAAGATATTATCCTCGAGTGGATAGAGACACATGGTGTTCAAGAAAGCCTAAAGTACTAGGATAAAGATACATAGCACTAGGTAAATAGGGAAGACATAAACATGTATATAATTAAAACATTTAGATAATAAGTTAAGGTTGGAATTCTATTTTATAATAGACTATTTAGGGTAAGTGGCATTTTTAATGTTAGTATATTTTGGGTGCCCCTCCTTAGTCTAGTCATTGATGGTAAGAAAATCCTCTCTGAGAGGTATTATAACCTTTAAATTATCCCAAAAAGTGATTATGGTTAGTAAATTAGGAAAGTTTTATATGATGTCTTATTTAGTAGATGCCTAGTGTGGCATTATTCCTTTCAAGCACCCTTCTTTTCCATAGTGGACAACTTCTAGTCCCCTTGTGCATGTGGTTTATCCAAGCTCTATATCCACCATTTCAGAGCTCACATTGAAGACATATAAAAACATTTATACCCACATTTTTAATTTATTATCAATGAGGATAATATGTATATATTATAATAGGAAATTATACTTTCAATTATGGTGATTGGGGACTATTGGTTCTACCAACACTTAATTTTAATCATGGTTGAAGGGATATAGAATTCTCCCTTAATGTTATCCTAATATGCTCTTGATAAGATATAAAATCATGAGATATCATACCAATATTTTAATGTTGTGGTAGGTCATTATTTAAATAGGAGGTAGAGAAACTAATCATATATGCCTTTCATCATCTTCCAACATGAGTATAATAATATCACTACAATGGTATCTATGGAAATTCATTGTCCATCATTCAGTGACCTAAATTCCATGATGAAAAATAATTGGATTCTCATGGGAATATATATAGTAATGTAGACTAAATTAGGGTGAGGATAAATGTAAATTATCACCATGATCTCCATGATGATGATAGGTTTTATGTGACCCTTATATATGACAATTATTTGATTGAAATTTTGAAATTTTCAATACTATTGGAGGAGTAAAAACATAGGAAGAAAGTCTTAGAAGAGGGACATGACAAGCCCTTTAATTTATAAATAACTCCAATGATATACAAAATGCTCAATGATATAATCTTATGAGGGATCCCTTTAGTCTCCCCTCCATCTTCATCAAATTTCATTACTTTAGTTAGAGGCATAAACCAGGTAAGTAAACCTTCCCCTGAGCATATAATGTATATATCAAGTGACTTTGAGTCTAAGCTTGGATATCTAGAGGCTCAACCACATTTTCCCCTGATCAAGGAACTAATTATGTTATTCTTACTTCAATGTAACTTTATTTTCCAATTGGGCCTACAACTAGACAAGCTAAAATGAGTTCCTCTATCATTTTTAGTCTTTTTTTTTGTTTTCATTGCTCTTATGGTTTGTAGTTTAATTTTTTTATAATCATTGTTGTGACAAGTTATCCCATTATTTCTATTTATCCTTTTGTTTCAAATCCTCATCCCCAAAATGGTAATCCCACAAATTTATGTTTTACATGAGTATACACTAGGCATGGCCTAGTATCGTTAGTTCCTCAAATCTCATTATATCCAAGTTTCACTACATAGGTAATTATCCCATTTCCTAGGCCTACTCTACACTTTCATCTAATTTCATTGAAACCCATTATAATTATTGTCCCTATAGTGTCATATTCTGTAGTTATTCATTTTTTCCCACCTCATGCAACATATAATTCTCTTAGTGTTATTATACCTCCTCAACAACTTAGCCCTGCACCAATAGTATTTTATTATTGGACAATAATTTATCATGTTTCAAGTCCCTCTGAATTCACTTTTTCTAGGATCGTCTCCTCTTTAAGAATGATGAAAATTATTGTGGGAGTCAATGGGCCCATGATCCAAATGACACAAATATAAGTCAAGGCCTAAATGAACCCATATGTAACTTTAATTTCCATTCCCACTTTCACTCCTAATACCCCACCTCTATATTTTGTTCTCATCTAAACCCCTCCTACATCCATGGTTTCTCCATCCACTTCACTAGGTAATCTTAAACTGACACCACTTTAAGGACCCTTGGACCAGTACATGGGGGAGATTAGTTATATTCCTTATAATTAAATAAAATTTATAAGCATAATATGGTTTAAGAAGATGAATTGGATAGAAAATTAAGATTTTACAAAAGTATTGAAAAGATGAAAAGGCTTATGATTTCAAAGTTCACACAAGAAGGAAACATATAATTTGGAAAACAAAAAAAACACTCATTGTACATAACCAAGATAAGAATAAAAATAAGGGATGAAAGCATTGTTGAGGACCTAATATATATTGTGAGATATTCTCATGAGATTATTTAGAATCACATGTAGGAATTTAAGGGCTAGGTTAAAACTCTTAATTCATAGGTGTGGACCATCATCACAACTAACTTGGTGGATAAATTCAAAAGATAATTCTCAAAATTGTTTCATTATTATAATGTAGTTTTGGAAGCTTTGAAAATAAAACAATGTGTTTTAATAGAAATCACATGATTATTTGGAATGAATCATCAAAATGGACAAAAAATGAAAAAAAGCTAATAGGGATCAGAAAATGGATGTTTCCTCCCCTGAGGATCATGCCATTGATGGATATTAGTTTATACCAAACTTATATTGTTAATATGAGAAAATACTTGGAGGAATGGTTAAGAAAAATTAAGGTAGTTGTGACCCCCTTGGATAAGAACATATAGAAAATATTGGTCTAATTTAAAGATGTAAACATCACCATTCTCTTTAACTAGGATGGCATAGCATTTTATCAATATGAATTTGGGGTGAAACTTACTAGGTTTAAAATAAAATTTATAAGGAAGTTAAAAATGTATACCAAATAAGATTATTGGCCATGGTATCCTTAACCACCCAATACTTTTATGTCATCAAAAAGGTAAATTGAGTCATAAATAACTTGGATATCCCAAAGAAAATCCACACAGAACTATTAACATGTGGAGAGGTTTTATTTCAATAGCCCCATATAAACCTCTCCAAGATGGACTAAGAAGATAACCTTATTTATAAAGATTTAGTGGCATAGGAAGGACAAATATAGTTGGGTGATGGTCCCATTATTGGTTTTAAGTTATTTCCAATCATCATGTATTTGAATGTTCCTAGAAGTGGGAATATTTCTTATTTTTAGACATCTACCACTATTTTTTCTCTTTTAATCATATGTGTTGTAATAAAAAAGTGGGCCATGGTATTTTTAATTGGGGTTACATTATTTTATACAATGGGCCTCATCTCATTTATATAAGTACCTCTTTTTAAATCTTAATTTGGGTTGGACCTTTAATGGAAAACTAAGATAACTTCTAAATTTTGAGAGAATGTTCATTGTTTCTTTTCTTTTGTGACCCTTCCATGACTCATGGCATAAATTTGGTGTATTTTATTACTATAAGAGGTTATCATATGGGTTTTGATTGATATAGGATGTGTCTATGTAGGTTGATTTTATTACTAACCCACTAATCTCTATAATTTGTTATGTTTCTTTTACAATTCATGAATATGTGTTTGCTAACAATATTTGTGTTTATTCATTTTATGAAATAACGTTTTAAGGATCACACTCATTATTTAATTCCCCTACTCATTTCCCTATGTATTATAGTTTGATCCCATGTAAAGCTACATATACAAAGGTAGTACTTATTCGAGTCCATAATTATTATATGGGATTAGTCACAACCCTCATAAAATATGTGAAAATCCCTTTTAAACTTTATCATCTCTATCATTTTGTATTTATTTTATTTTATTCATACTTATATTTAGGAATTATCACTATCATTTACCTCAACATAATTGGTAAGGATCCTACACATTACATAGTTAGGTGCATATTTGATCTCTCTAGTGGTGATAACTATTTGCTATCATAATTATCCCTAGTAGGCTACATAATAGATCCCAAAAGTATATCTCATGCCCTAGATTTCATATGTAAATTTTTAAACAAAAGAACAAAAACCCTTGGTATCTTTTTCATGGGTAAAACACATATAAATAGTCATAGTGGGTAAATTTATTAAAGTGTTTTATACATGGACATTGTGATGAACATGATACCACTTATACATCGTATACCACACCATTTATGTATATTATGTTTTATTAATGATTTATAGTGTGTCATATGTATGTCAAACTTATTAACTTAAACACACACACACACACACACACACACACACACACACACACACACACACACACACACACACACACACACACACAATTTTTCTATTTTCTCCATGCCAAAATTTTGGGCTTAAATTTGGTATCAAATCATGGATTTAACATTAGGAAATCTTTGTATTATTAATGAATTTCCTTTTCATATATTTTCAACTATTTTTTTACTAGGTTTTATGAAATATGGATCACATATGAGTTAGACACATTACACAATTAAGATTCAATGGAACTCACCACCAAATCTATACACTATAATGGACATGTGGATAAAAATTATTTATTCCATGTATAATATGATTTATATCCTTCAAGAGAGATTAAATATACTGAAAAGGTATCAAAGGCATTATACATAACCTTCACAGGAGAAATAAATATATGCACATTAATATAAAGAGAGGTTGTGAAGATATACATGAAAGCATGCAAAAGTAGAGAGAAATATCCTTATAGAGAAAGTATGAAATGTGCTATAACTAGTAGGTTGAGACAATATAACTCATCTAAGACTTTATATTGATTAAAAATATAAATTTTAATAGTTACACAAAAGGAATTGGTGTGTATGCTTAGTTTTTAATCCAAAATAGGTGTTTTAGTTCCATACCTATGAGACATTTTGGGCCTCAAATATGTATCTTAATGTTTTAGAGAGATGAATAAAATATATCACTACTATAATGGTTTCTCTCAAATCAAAGCTATATTCAAGTCAACATCATAAAGGGGTATCTACCATCCACAATTTTGGCCCTGTAAAACCAAATGGGATTCCATTTGAAGCTATTATATGAATTAATCTTAAATATTTCCTAAATTTCATAGATCTAGATACATGAGTAAGACCATCTAGGATTATATGCTCAATTAATTTCACTTAAAAAGTAAACTCTTACTCACACAATAAAAGAATCTAGATTATAAGTCAATCAAATGATGAAAATGACCCTTATCCTTCCAATCTCATTCTCTTACTAATGCTTCATCAATAAATGTAGTAGATGGATGGGATTGTTTTGTAACATAAAAATTTCTTTTAAATCCCAAATAAAACATAAATAATATATGATTGAGTCGAACCATAATTTTAAATAAATAATAAAATGAATATAATTGGTACATGGACTATGGATAATAATAGACAATCATATTAATAATTTTACCAAATAAAATTATAGATTAATATATGGATTTACAAAGTTATTGGAATACATTTATGACTAATACAATTACATTCATATTAAAAAAATAGTCAAATCTAAATATTTGAAAGAATTATTTCACATTGGTTAGTGATGAACAACTCAGATATATGATAAAATAATGAAAGTTATAGGAATTCAATTCACTCTTTACTAACACATTCCACATAATAAATTCAAAATGTGTGAAATATGTACAATAAGAACTTATGATGATTTTATCAAACATAGTATAAGGTCCAAAGTGAAAATAATGAATCCATTCATGATTTAAACCTATGAAAATCTTGTAATTCTCTTGAGACAAAAAAAGATGATTTAATATTAATTTGTTATAATACCTAGTTAATATCCTTGTTATCTATTGGAAAAGAAATTCATGTACTTAAAAAATCATGAAATATTATGCAAATAATGATCCAATATAGATTCTACATGAATTTTAAATTTAACACTAACTAATTCAAATGAATAATTTGAGCCATTAAATAAAACCATCAGTATTAATTTAAGATGATTGGTTGATGAATCATACTAAATACCTGATACATAATTGAATTTAAATAATAGAAAGTGTAACACATAAATATATAATATCAAATCATAAGATATTAAAGGGATATTTTTAAATCATCATCCAACTCTTATTATATATTTTGAATTAGAGTGATAGTATTTTCCTAACCTTTTAAGACCTTATATCTCCATGATATCTAGTCCAAACTAGAATTATTCTCTATGATTTGGATCAATTTTCATACTAATTATCTATGAAAAAATTATAATGTAAAAACATGATTTATATCACTCCAAACTACACCCTTAGGAGGAGGTTGTTCAGGCATACCTCCAAGTCTGGGGCAACATGGGATTATCCCAAGGTTTTGGGTGACCTATGGCTAGGATAAACCTCTAGTTTATGGGGATAGCTCCATTAGTGCATCCATTTTATCTCAAATCACTATAAAATACTGATTGGTTATGGTAAAAATGGATAGATAAATGCATTAAAGGAAACCTATACTAATGGAGGTGATGCACCAATATTATTATCCACTTTATTTGACCTTAAACAACACTAATGAACCAGACAAGTAACTAAACCACTATCTCCAAGAGATTATATAAATAAATGTTTCACATAGAGTATTTTATATGTGGATATAACATGAGTATCATGAAAGGTAGTTTTGATTCAAGAAACTTACCAGTTAGATTCTACTCTAAGTTCAATCACCAACACCATTTGCACACTATGTGACCTACATAAAACATCTACTAGCATCTAAGTGAGGCAAAGACCTAAAAAGGAGAATAAAAATTCACCACTTATACAAATAAACAATAATAACACATTAGATAATAACATGAAGAATCTTAAATAGTCCTTATATTAGCTCAATAGGTCTATAAGATACAAATCTAGGCAAAGTTTCCTCATACCTAAGTGAAGGATGATTATAGTAGCCTAAGATTATAAATATATCAAATAATGAGAAGGTGAGACAGGTAAATATGTAATGTAAGTGGAGTTTTTAGGTCATTAATTATCCTCATTCATTCCATCATCAGTTACATCAGCCATAACAATCCCCTCATCTTTCCATGCATTGCGTTCATGGTTGGTGGTCTTCAATGAACAGCTTTGGGCATTGAAGCAGAGTAGTGGAAGATTATTTGGTCTTGTTTTATCCTATTAAAATAATTTACACAAAAAAATATGGTCAATCACTCTCTTTATGATAGTTATAAAGGTTCATTTTCTGTAATTAAGCTTCCATGATGTATTAAGTAGCCCACCATCCCCTTTTATGTGTTGACTATGTTAAGAAACTGCCCATTCTCCATGATGAACATGAAGTGTGTATAATAAAATTCATGAATCATATAAAAGGTTTTATGACCCTAAAATTACCCACTTATTATCCCCACCAATCCAACCAACATCTTTTCTTGATGCCAAAATAGGACTACTAGGTAATTAGGCCTAATTTCTTAGTGTTAGGTGTTTGGTTAACCATGATACCTATGTATAACCTATAATAATGGATAAGTGAGTATAATTAAATTATAATAAATAATTTAAAATTTTTAATTATACCTTTCCAATATTTCACTTCATGTAACTTTATTCATCTAGGTAACTACATCACCTTTTACTAGCTTTTTTGGAGTGCCTATTTGGTGCAAAACTATAAAAGCATTTTAAGGTAGAGTTGTGAGAAATTTTATGATATAAAAATATATAATACATATCATACTATCTATTCCATTTATCTTTAACTTTTCATCAACTCTACACCTTGAAAATACCATAAAAATTTGCAAAAGAAAGAGTTTATGGGGATCCATATAATTGTTTGTATAATCTAATACTATGAATAGGACCTCCTCATAATGGATCATGTGATTTAGGTGTTATTGGGGAAATTTAAATGAATTTTTATGCAAATATTCAATTCTTTTATCCATCAGGTCTTTATTAGGATTTATGCAAGGTTATAATGGCCTACCATCTTAATAATGGTTCATAAATTAATGGCCTATAATCTAATTTTTTTTCCATGGATATCTATACCATAGACCCCATCAAAATTATTTAAGATATTTTATTCCCATGCATCTTGTGCTATGATATGTGAGTGAAAATTGGTGTAATTTGATTCCTTTACAAGCATTCTAGGTAGGTTATAGAGTTAGTGATTGTTCATAGAGTTAGGATCCTAAATCCAACTCTTTCCTTAATGGATGGTGAGTTCCTAGGGGTCCCAAAATCCTCCTAAGATAATTGTATTTGAGTCCTCTTTCTTAGTGAGATGTGAGAATTATAGTAGGAATCTCAAGGTGGTAGCTTAGGATAGTTGAACTCAAGAAGGGTAATAGGACTAAAATGGCCATTTTATTAGATTCAAGAAATTGGAGAAGCTACTTGTAGCACTTGGTCATCTCAGTTAGCTTCAAACACTCTAGTGGTATATTTTTAGTTAGAATTCATGGTAGGAAGCATCACAAGGTCTTCACTCAAGGGCCAAAACATATGTTATTAATAGTTCACTTTGATATTCAATGGTTTCATGATGTGTAATGGTTAGATATGGAGGATATGTATGTCCTATATTTCATTATCATCTTTATTATGACCCATAACATCCCCACTATGAGCCCTATAAACCCTACATTCACCTTATCAGTAACATGAGGGATCACATCAATCTTATGATCTTTCTTAATGCCAAAAATATCACCCTTACCCTCCTTATGTGTCTTATTATTCTCTTTGGTAACCCATATATCCTCCTAATTAGTCATATCAACATCATGATGTTCTTATTCAACCTACTCATGTTCCAAACTAGTCCATGTCAAGCCTTAAGCAAACTCTTTTGAGTTATGAAAACTACATGGTTGGGATTGATACATAGAGGGGGTATAGTTAAGAGGTCCCCATTCACCTAATTAAGAGTATGAGATTCTCATTTCAACAAGTTAAGAAATAATGGGTACCTATTATGAGGGAGAATTAGCCAAGACCAACTAGTGACATGTTAGATTCAGGTGGTTTGATTTAAAGCATAGAGGAAAGACTGGTGGTTCATGAGGTGAAAAATATCTAAGCTCATCAACCTTATGTACCCTCTTCCATCCCATAAAATTTTTTTGTTTAGTAGCCAATAATTCCTCAAAGGACCCAAAAAAGTGAGTGTCAAAACCTTCTAAGTTCCCCACAAGATCCTCAATATTTCCCTACTTGGAAGTCCATCCAAGAAACTATGCAAAGGATGGAAGAAGTGTGTGTTGAGAGGGTTGAGTTTCATGGTTTAGATCAGACTTTACAAGGCCATTCCCTTCCCAATTAGTCTAAAGAGATATATGATTAGTTGAGACTTGACTTTGAATCCCACCTAGATAGATAAATTAGATTGAAAATGAACACTTGTCTCAATTAGTGGAACCATCAAGAGTAGTGAATTTTCAGTAAAAGGTGCCTTCATTTATTCCACAAGTTATAACACATGTAATAGAATAAGCTCCTAGATCTAAGGTTCCAACTTGGAAATAAGTGGTGTAGTTATTGTCACCAAATATTTCACCCTAGAAGAGGGTGTTCAAGCCTCTTCCAAATTTGGGAAACATGGAAACACTTCTAGGTATGTGGGTGTACCTATGGTGGAAGTGACCCTCTAGATTTAAAGTCTAGCTCCTTGAATATATATTGAAGTACTTTCACCTATGATATCTATTTGATTATGGGTGGAAGGGATATAATTTGCATGAAATAAACCCATTATAAAATGGTGATGCACCAAAATGTCTTCCACATGAACATTTTACTATTTCACAAAGAAAAAATACATATAACACTAGCCTAAGAGTCCTAAAATGCACTAGCATTAGTGTTTCACTATGAAGGTGAGATGCATGGAGACTATCTGAAGTAAGTAAAACCATAAATCAGTTATAGATACTAAGGTTAATTATACACTTAAGATAGATTCATACACTTAACAACACTTCATATCACCTGCTAGGCTGAAATCACTTACAACAAACATGGAAGGACTGAGAGAAAGCAAGGATATATTGATATCACTTAGTTATTTACTATACATCTCCTCACACACTTTAATAAGATGATATATGAAATCAAAATAGATTTCATTTATTATTATAAGGTAAATTTAAATGTCAAAAATAATAGGACTTTTCCATACATGGTGTGGTATTATATTACAAAGGCCAAAATGGTAGCTACTTTAGAATTTTAGATAGAGGAGAAAAGAATGAAGTTCAAAGGTCACTAGAACACATGTCTAATTTATAGGATTACTTACACATGAAAGAGGATGAATTAAAAAATATACCATGCAAGGTCTAAAGGGACAAATGGCTCTAAAAACATAAAACTCCTTAAATTTGCATAGAACTCCTTTTCCTATGCAAAAGAAACTACCTTTCATCATGGATCATATCTCAAGCATTTGAAACTGAGTTATAAATATTTGACACATACTTACTATCTAAGAGAGGTTGAAACATTAATTATAGTCATAATATGTTCTCCTAACTACTAAATATATCCTATAAACACTTGTATTTACCATTTTTAGTCATTCATTGGTCTATTGAACCTTGATTCTTTACATCTAGCAGTCACTATTTATCTTGGATCTTGACTAAGCTTTTATGGTAGTTTATGAGTCTAAAGGGATTGCTTCACTAAAAAATCCTTTGATCCTACATGAATACCTATATGGAATTCCATTAACATGTCTCTCATTAAATTTTAAAATATGCATGCCATCATTTTGACACATAGCCTCATCTTGTCCATCTAGAATATAGTTAAAATTTCTCTATCAATATCCTCTAGAGTCTCTTCGATTCAACTTTCAACATCAGCCATTGATCTATAACCCAAGAATTCAATATTATGAAAATTGGTATCATTGTGTGCTTTATTAGGATACTTTCACTCTTTGACTTAATATACACTATTGTATCTTATCTTTATGACTCAATGCATGTCGTTGATCTTAACTTGATTGGATGACATTTTTCCACTTGGAATCTTTACATTCAATCTCAAGATTCTTTGACTCCTTGACTCAATATGAACCATTGGATCTAGTTGGAATAAAAATAACTAAGAGGGGGGTGAATCAGTGATTCAATTAAATCAACTTAATTCCAATTAATCAAAATGTTAACCATTCAACCATAAAAAAAATGAAGCATCTAGACCATTCATTCCAATGAACAAAAACATAATGTAAGATCAAAGCACATAACACATGAATTATGTGGAAAACACTCATGGGGAATAAAACCCACTCTCAATCCTAAAAACATATGGAATACTTGTCCTATAATATTATAAAAAACATGAGACTTTAGTGAAGCACCCACTTCACAAGGAGCACAAACCCCTATAGATGACAAACACCAACTTGCCTAAGATGTTGAACACCAACATAAAACCTATCAAATGAAAAATTTGTGAAGTATAATTACTTCTCAATATGATATATAAAACCTTAAATAACACTCTTTTCCAAGTCTTAAACTCCACACAATTCACTAACACCTTGTTATCTCTTCAACACAAGCAAATAACCCCTTCACAAATCTTTCACTCATATTCAAATATGCACTCATAAATATAATAAAAATAATCAATAAAATAAAAAAATATATTGAGTCTAATGAAAATTTCCTTTTATCATTATGATACAAACATTGGTCACTAATACCCCCAATAACCTTTGTATAATGTCTTCAAATATCAACACACACACTTGCTTGTCTAGCTTTATTCTCACACCCAAAAGGCATAAAACACCTTGTATATATACCACACACTTTCATGGTCAGCCAATATATCTTTTCCAAACATGGATAAACTCAAAATATAATTATATAGATGAATAATACATTCCATATTAATCCATTAGGTCTTTCATGCTTCAAAGGGCTCAAACCCCACACATAGTCTAACCTTCACCTTTGAATTTGCTCTTTTGAAGAATCTACAAGATCACCATCTTCTTGGTCATCCAAGAGACATTTATTAAACATTTAAGGATTATAACCAACTTATAAAAATATCAAAATCACCTCCATATGTCATCCAAAAAAAATTATATCTCACCCTTAAGTAACCATACCTTTCTATTAGGCCTAAGTGGCCCTTTTAGGTCTCATGAAGACCTATTCATTTTTTCAACACTACAACAAACTAAGTAGAAACATAAGATCAGTTAAAAGAACATGGATATATGAAATATGACACTTAATACACCCTCAAGTGATAATATCAATCACTACACACTTCTGAAACATTCGCTCACCTTAGGAACCTCCATTAGGTCTTAAAGACCTATTAGGCTTAACTAACCCAAAAACATTGTCTTCACCAAAAAGGCTCAAATTAATTGAATATATACTTTAAATTTACAAAAAATATATTTATGTAAATATTAATACCTACACAAAATCATAAAATCAATTATACACCTTCATTCAACCTCGTAATGCTCATAAACACCTCTACAAGAAGCTCATTCAGATCTACAATAAATATAGTCAACAACAATAAACTTTGATCTGAAATCACTTCACTTGTACTGAATTTCAAAACCCAAAATAAATTTTATAGTGATATATATGTATTATAATTAATATTTTATATTCATACCAACAATATCTGATCAATACATTGTGTTCTACAATCATTTGATTGCACTTTGGTTTATTCAAAAAAAACACAGTCAACAATAGTTAAATTTATTCAACCATATATGAATATGTACAGACATTAAATACTTTAAATTTAATTTTATTTAACCCCCTCATATTACTATACCAATTTTTTTTTTAATCAATCCTTAAATTTTTCCTTCATTAAAAGATATAGCAAGAACACTACATACTAGTCTATTGTTCACTAGATATTGAAATTTTGGTTAAGTATGGAACCAACAAAATCTACCAGCTTTTCACTATCATAAATTTTGACTCACACATATTGAATACTTTAAAATTTTAAAATATAAACTATTTAAAATTTTTAACATGCCCATATAACCATATTCCTCTTACTCATCCATAGGCACAAATTTTGATGTAATCAATCTGCCTACTCAACACAAATCTGTCACAAGACCACATATGCCTAGATGAACAAAATGAAGCACCATATGAATTACACTGATGAAAATTATGATATAAATAATTTAATACCTATTATATTACCCATAAAATATTATAAATACCTTAGAATCATCCCTACTCACTGATTATGCCTTTCAATTCCACTTCTCACTCTGATTGGTTTTTCTCACTCATGGCACCCTTTCCTTCATATTGACTAGGCAACTTTGAGGGCATATATATTTGACACAAATAAATTAATATTCATTAAAAAAATTATTAATGTTTTATTCAAGTCATTAAATTCATCTCACACCCATTTTTTTACTTGGTTACTTTCAGAAATATCTCACAATATCAAAAACACTGTTAAGAAGCACTTATTTCTAGGACCCACAAGCAATAAAGGATAAATAAACACATTCTAAAAATAATATATGAGTAATATAAAACCTAAAATAATCATATTTTCCATCCAACATCTTATTTATCATATACAATAAATATCTTTCATAT
Organism: Torreya grandis; assembly: GCA_037957365.1. NCBI lineage: Eukaryota > Viridiplantae > Streptophyta > Pinopsida > Cupressales > Taxaceae > Torreya > Torreya grandis. The sequence continues at coordinate 2,268,702 of JARHVA010001034.1, read as the reverse complement.
CGGGTCCAAGACTAGCCTTTTTGCACATAAAAACCTACTTACCTTCTTAGCAATTGGTCATAAAGAATAGATCATTAATCCATTAAATAATAATTTTAAAACCTTATTATAAACCTTAATAAACATATACAAAATTATCATCTCCAAATGAAAATTCTAAATGATCTGATGAACATAAGAACTTTCCTCTTGGGCTCATAATGTACCATTCGAGCATCCTCTAAAGCACATGAAGACATGTTTGAATTTCTCACTCATCATCTGACATGATAGACCAATTTTTAATTTATAAGTCATATTTTAAATAAATTATTACACTTACCATAAATATCTCAAAAATATCTCCCTTTGTCTTTGATGGAAACACACCAAAAACCTTCTCCCCCTTTGCCATAATGATAAAGTGGGCACCAATTGATCTTGAGGACTTGAAAACACTGATCATAGAGCTTATAAATCTCCACATAAAAACATTCTCATATATTATCTGAAATTTTACTCAAACATAATTTCTCTTTTGAGATGAACATTTCATATATGCTCCCCCTTACTCTATGCATACCTTGCATTTCAACAAATTAAGGAACATACCTCTTTTTGAATTGCTCCTTGATTCTTTACATATAGGAAACATGACCAAAATTCACATATACCTAAATATACCTGATTTATCTCCCCATAAATCCATATTACACCTGATCAAATACAAAATATTGCAAACATATGCAAGCAACACTCTTATAAGAACATATCTAGAATGGAGCCACCTTCATGCACACATAGGCTCACCACAACTATCCAACAATTATTCATGATAAAACTGAATAAAATGTTGATATTTTTGGACCCAAAATAACTTAAACAATTTTTTACAAAATTTTTTATATGCAGCAAACAAACATAACTGACTTTTACAAAAGGAACATGCCCAAACCAATAAGCTTACCTCAAAACAAGCATGTTTGACACCCTATTTTCCTTTACTTGTATTACACAAAAAAACTTATGAAAATTAATATAAAAACATTATATAAATAACCAAAATATAATTATTTTATTCCTCACACATTTGTGACATTTCACACTTCCACCAATCATGCTCAAATATCACCTATCCTTTGCTCAACTTTCCAATGTTCTCACAAATGCAAAATTTCCAATTATTCACAAAACAAGAACAAGATGACTTATTAGACCAAATTATTGATGAAATATTATTTCATTAATATCATCCTTATTCTTAAAACCTAAATTTACTTCACATATTTAACCCTTCAATAATCTCACTCTTACATAAGAAAAAATACTCCACTCCTAGATCACTTCAAAGAGAAACTTTGCAAACCAAGATACACAACTTTGATATATTTATACATTTACACCAAGTAGATGAAAAAATCATATCATAACCTGATATAATAATTTTAAAACATAATATAAACCTACTCACCAATAATTATGACCCAACTCATAGCTCAACCCAAGATACAGCATGCCAATTCTTCTTTTACTAGGACACTTTACATAAACCAAGGATTCTCAAAGATATAACCTCTTACACAAACAAATAAATGCCTTAAAATAAATTATCATAGTTTTTTATATCTTATATACATATTTTATATGCTTTAAATTAAATTAAATAATCCATACTCAAAGATATGCATCTCAAAATAAAGAACATACCTTGATCCAAAAACTAATATTCACTTCTCAACCTTACAACACCAAACCAAGATGCTTCAAAAGCATGAGTAATGTCTATATTAAGACTAATAGATACACATCACATTATAATACACTAAAAACCCCAAAAATTAGGATATTCCCAAATCTCCATACTCTCGCTAGATTGACTTTCTTTCTCAAGCTTCCTCATAGGCTTGATTGGCTCATCCATCTTCTCTTCTATGAAACCGATTAACATGAACTCTTCCCAAAAATGATTCTCCTTCTTACTTAAAACCTCTTCAACCATATAAAATATACTATTTTGACTAATATTCTCATCAATAAAAACATCCTTGGCCTTGATTTTATCTCTCTTAATATCCTTAGGTCTCCATATCCATGTAAGACCTTTTCTTTGCACACTAGAAGCTCCATAAACCTTTTGATGCCTTGAGAACTCATTCAACCTATTTTTAAAATATTTTGAAATGTGACAAATTCTACGACATTAAGAAAAAAAATATATCATTCATGATGACCAAAAAGACAATATCTTGCTTGACGATGGTGATTATCTCCTTTTGACAAGTTACCTTTCCTTTTGCAATCTCTTGCCATGTGACAAAAAGATGACACACATAACAATGACCATGAAATAATCTAGCATACCTTGTATAATTTTGTTGTCTAACTAATTTCATTTTTTATACATTCATTTTACCATCCTATTTTAATATTTATGATTTATTTTGACCTTCTTCAAGTTCATCTATATTGAAAGTGACCTTTTCTTTCTCAACCTTGCTCATTATGACCACTAGCTTCTCATGCTCAACCTTTAAGGAATCTAGCTCAGTTTTCAATTGATCATACTCATCCTCCTTTTTTTTAAACTTTAATTTTCAGCCTCTATCTTATTTTTAAAATTATGAGCCAAAACCTCATATTCTACAATCACCATGGATTCACATTCTTCAAGCTTAGACTTATACATATTGCACTCTTCTTGCATTAACCTTTGATTTATACATGGAAACTCTAGATTATCCTTAGGATATTTAATCAATATATTTTCTTATTTTACTTCCTTATATACCTTAATATTCAAATCACATACATTCTTCTCAAGATATTTGACCATAGCCTTCAAATTTTGATTCTCTCTTTTTATCTGTTTAGCCATTTTGTGCTTCTTAGGACCACTTTCAAGTTGTTAAGCCTTCCTCAAAAGAACCTGATATGATACCAAATTTTTGAAGCATAATAATTGAGATGGGGGTTTAATTAAAGATTCAAGTAAATCAACTTTAATTAAAATTAATCAAACTCTTAACCATTCAACCATAATCAATCATGAAGCATGTAGACCATTCATTCTAATGAACAAAGAGATAACGTAAGATCAAAGCACATAACACATAAATTATGTGGAAACCCCTCATGGGGAATAAAAATCACTATAAATATTTAAAAAACATGGAATAATTTTCTTATAATATGATCACAAAAATGAGACTTTAGTGAAGCACCCACTTCACAAGGAGCACAAACCCCTAAAGATGACAAACACCAACTTACCCAAGATGTTGAGCACCAACACAACACCTATCAAATGAAAAAAATTTGAAATCTGATTTATTATCTATATGATAGATAAAAAACTCAATAACACTCTTCTCCAAGTCTTCAACTCCACATAATTCACCAACACCAAGCTATCTCTTCAACACAAGAAAATAACCCCTTCACAAATCTTTCACTCAAATTCAAATATGAACTCATAAATATAAGAAAAATAATAATAAAAATATGATGAGTCTAATTAAATTTTCCTCTTATCAATATTATATAAAAAAAAATCACAAATACCCACAACAAACTTCTCACAAGGTCTTCAAATATCAACACACAAACTTGCTTGTCTAGTTTTATTCTCACACCTTGCATATATAACATACACTTTCATGGTCAGAAAATATATATTTTAAAAACATGTATCCACTAAAAATATCATTATATATATGAATAATACATTACATATTCATCCATTAGGTCGGTCATGCTTCAAAGGGCTCAAACCCCACACATAGTCTAACTTTCACCTTTGAATTTGTTCTTTTAAAGAATCTACAAGATCACCATCTTCTTGGTCAGACAAGAGAAATTTATTAAACATTTAAGGATTAAAAATCACTTATAAAAATATAAAAATATCCTCCATATTTCATCCAAAACATTTGATATCTCACCCTTAAGTAACCCTACCTTTCTATTAATTCTAAGTGGCCCTTTTAGGTCTCATGAAGACCTCTTCATTTTTTCAACACTACAACAAACCAAGTAGAAACATAAGCTCACTTAAAATAACATGTATCAATGAAATATGACCCTTAATACACCCTAAATTTATAATATCAATAACTACACACTTATGAAACATTCTCTCACCTTAGGAACCTCCATTAGGTCTTAAAGATCTATTAGGCTTAACTAGCCAACAAACATTGTCTTCACTAGAAAGGATCAAAATAAATAAATATATAATTTACATGTACAATAAAATATGGATGGAAATATTAATACCTTAGGAACATCATACAATCAATTATAAACCTTCATTTATCTTCCTAAGGCTCATAAACACCTCTGCAAGAAGCTCACTTAGATCTACAATAAATACAATCAACAATAGTAAAATTTAATCTGCAATAACTTTACTTGTAGTGAATTTTAAAACCCCAAATAACTTTTATATTGATAAATATGTAGTATTATTAATATTTTATTTTTATAATAAAAATATCTAATTAATAAATTGTCTTCTATAATCACTTCTTTGCACTCTGGTTTATTTAGAAAAAACACAGTCAACAATAGTCAACTTTATTCAACCATATCTAAATAGGTACGAACATTAAAGACATGAAATTTAATTTTATAGAATAACCTAAAATTAATATACCAATTTTTATTTTAATTAATCCTAAAAATTTTCCTCTATCAAAATATATATCAAGAACACTGCATATTGGTCCATTGTTCACTATATATTGAAAATTTGGCTAAGTATGGAACCAACAAAATCTGCCAACTTTTCACTATCATAAATTTTGACTCACACATCCTAAATACTTGAAACTTGGATAATATAAACTATGTAAAATTTTTAACACATCTATATAACCATATTCCTCTTACTCATCCATATGCACAAATTTTGATGCAATCAATCTACCTACTTAACACAAATCTGTCACAAGACCACATATGCCTAGATGAACACAATGAAGCACCATATGAATTCCACTCATAAAAATTATGATATAAATAATTTAATACATATTATATTATCCATAACACATTATAAATAACTTAGATTCATCTCTACTCACTGATTAGGCCTTCCAATTCCACTTCTCACTCTGACTGGCTTTTCTCACTCATGGCACCCTTTCCTTCATATCGACTAGGGAATTCTGAGGGCCTATATATTTGAAATAGACAAATTAATATTCCTAAAAAAAATATTAATTTTTTATTCAATTCATTAAATTCATCTCACACCCAATTTTTTACTTGGTTACTTTTAGAAATATCTCGCAATATTAAAAACATTGTTAAGAAGCACTTTTTTGTGGGACCCACAAGCAATCAAGATTAAATAAACACATCCTCAGAATACTAGAGGAGTCTTATGAAAATTAAATCATCATATTTTTAATCCACCACATTATGGAGCATCTATGATAAATATCTTTCATATTGGGTCCAAGACTAGCCTTTTTGTACATAAAAACATGCTTACCTTCTTAGTAATTGTTCATAAAGAATAGAACCTTAATCCATGAAATAATGCTTGTAAAACCTTCTTAGAAACATTATTAAACATATAAAAAAGTCTCATCTCCCCATTCAAATTCTAAATAAAATTATGAACATAAGAACTTTCCTCTCAGGCTCACAATGTACCATTCGAGCACCCTCTAAAACACATGAAGACATGTCTTAATTTATCACTCATCCTCTAGCCTGATAGACCAATTTGTCATTTATAATGCCTCTTAGACATAAATTACAACACTTACCATCAATATACTAATATATCTTAGTAACTATAATCAAATGTAGGCCATTGATTTATTATTAATTTGCCATGATTAAAACAAATGTCACCATTGTGTTCAATCAAGATATTTTAACCTTTTGACCTAGTACTCACCATTAGATCTTATCTGCATGATCAAATACGCACCATCATATCTATCAGACCCACTGACATCACCTTTGCCCACACATAATTAGATCTAATCTAAACACCTAATATATTTCCACTTTTTAACCTTTCATTAAACCTTAGTATCATTTTAATCTAAATGGTCATTTCACGAGGATTGAAATTGACATCCTTGATCACGTCTATCTATGCTAGTCCAAATTCAAATGATTATATCTTGAGATAGCAAGCTCATCAAGACATGAAAATTGTAGAGGATGATCTTAGGACCAAAATAATCATGTCCATGTAATCTTTTTGGCCTAAACGTTTTTTTAAGCGCACTTGCAAAATTCATAAGCAAACTGATATGTTCACTCTTATGTGACATGTCATGATGGTCTGACCCCCTAGATGACTCCAAATGACAAAACACTAAGCTATACCATGACCAAGGTTAGAATGGAATTAAATGACATCAAGTAAACCATAAAACACCTTATGACACTATGTTCTACCTCCATATCAAGTCTTGACTATAGGGGGTTGACCTATTTTGACTTATGGTCAAAATGGTCAACATTCTTGGTGATTTCCCAAGGGTGGTATGCTTGTTATGCCATTACCAATTGCCTAATCCTATACATTAGTCTATAGAGTCACATGTACATAGGTTTAACACACAAATTACCCCAAATCTCTAACACCACTTGTCAGAATTAAGAGCACACTTGATTACCTTTGTATTAGCAACTAAATGCGGAATTTAACCAGAAGTCACAAGTAACTAGAAATAAGAAATAACACAGAATATGAGAGGCAACACACAATTGTATTCAACTCATTATAGAAGGAAATTACAATAAAGAGATCACACTCTTCTTCCACTTCGTGGGCATACCAATAATCTTCCCTCAAGAGTTATCTTCTCTCAATACAAGTCACAACAAATAGCTAACACAGAGCTATTGTTCACCTCAACCAGTCAGTACAATACTGCCAGTACAACTAAGTATGAACTGGTAATCCAAGTAGATCTCACCATGATCTTGCTCCTTGATGTGTTGCTATCACCTTGAATCCTTATACCCCATAGATGTCCTTTTGACCCTCGCACACACACACCCCTGCAGACCAACCTAATCTTACTTATCACATGTAGATCTCCAACCTGATCTTGCACACCCTGCAGATCAATCCTGATCTTACACACCTAGAAGAACCCTTGTGATTCCACCATGGGAAGAACTCTCCTAGTTCTACACTTTAAAATACAGCCCCATGGGTCTATTATATAGATCCCATGCATACAATAATTAGACAAGCGGCTCAAGACTCAAAGTAGTCTTTAACATGCAAACAACCCATTCAACAAACTAACTGTTCGTCAACAACCAGTTTTGGAACCGCACAGGAGACCGATGTCGGTCCCTATCTGACTAGAGGTGACCGATGTTAGCTAACTCCTGCTGATGTCAGTTTCTTTTTGGCGACCCCTAACTTACGTCGGTGTGGCCTACCGATGTCGGTGACTGTGACACTCATCAACCCTCCATGTTTGCATCTAGGTGAAGCTTTTAGCTCCACAACCTAAAAATCTCCCACTTGGAGATAAATAGCTACACCTATACTTGTACCAATACATTGTCTAATCTGTATCCTAGCTTGTATCCCTCTTCAAGCTCAATCTTGAAGACCAACCACCACACACGCTATGGTGCTACACTTGTGTCTGAATTTCTCCATTCTCAGCTTACCTTATTCTATCGTTGCTATACTCCCACTCAATCAGAAACCCCTGAGAGTGACCTATAATCAACAAACACTAACCAGATCTGAACCACCTATTAGTAAACCTCACTCTGAGAACCTCCAACCTCTCTCTGATACCATTTGACAGGACCTAGGTTCCCCAAAGTTCTGACACCACTTGTCAGAATTAAGAGCACACTTGATTACCTTTGTATTAGCAACTAAATGTGGAATTTAACCAAAAGTCACAAGTAACTAGAAATAAGAAATAACACAGAATATGAGAGGCAACACACAATTGTATTCAACTCATTATAGAAGGAAATTACAATAAAGAGATCACACTCTTCTTCCACTTCATGGGCATACCAGTAATCTTCCCTCAAGAGTTATCTTCTCTCAATATAGGTCACAACAAATAGCTAACACAGAGCTGTTGTTCACCTCAACCAGTCAATACAATACTGCTAATACAACCGAGTATGAACCCGTACTCTAAGTAGATCTCACCATGATCTTGCTCCTTGATGTGTTCCTATCACCTTGGATCTTGCTACCCCATATATCTCCTTTTAACCCTCACACACACACACCCCTACAGACCAACCTGATCTTACTTATCACATGTAGATCTCCAACCTGATCTTGCACACCCTGTAGATCAATCCTAATCTTACACACTTAGAAGAACCCTTATGATTCCACCATGGGAAGAACTCTCCTAGTTCTACACTTTACAATACAGCCCCATGGGTTTATTATATAGATTCTATGCATACAATAATTAGACAAGCAGGTCAAGACTCGAAGTACTCTTTAACATGCAAATAACCCATTCAACAAACTGATTGTTTGTCAACAACCAGTTCTAGAACCACACAGGAGACCGATGTCAGTCCTTGTCTGACTGGAGGTGACCAACTCCTATCGATGTCAGTTTCTTTCTATCGACCCTTGCCCAACATCGGTGTGGCCTACCGACGTCGATGACTGTGACACTCAGCAACCCTCCATGTTTGCATCTGGGTGAAGCTTTTAGCTCCACAACCTAACAATCTCCCACTTAGAGATAAATAGCTACACCTGTACCTGTACCAGTACATTTTGTAATATATATCCTAGCTTGTATCCCTCTTCAAGCTCAATCTTGAAGACCAACCACCACACACCCTATGGTGCTACACCTGTGTCTAAATTTCTCCATTCTCAGCTTACCTTCTTTTGTCATTGCTATACTCCCACTCAATCAGAAACCCCTGAGAGTGACCTATAATCAACAAACACTAACTAGATCTGAACCACCTATTAGTAAACCTCACTCTGAGAACCTCCAACCTCGCTCTAATACCAATTGATAGGACCTAGGTTCCCCAAAGCTCTAACACCACTTGTCATAATTAAGAGCACACTTGATTACCTTTGTATTAACAACTAAATGTAGAATTTAACCAGAAGTCACAAGTAACTAGAAATAAGAAATAACACAAAATATGAGAGGCAACACACAATTGTATTCAACTCATTACAGAAGGAAATTACAATAAAGAAATCACACTCTTCTTCCACTTCATGGGCATACCAGTAATCTTCCCTCAAGAGTTATCTTCTCTCAATACAGGTCACAACAAACAACTAACATAGAGCTATTGTTCACCTCAACTAGTCAGTACAATACTGCCAGTACAACTGAGTACGAACTGGTACTCCAAGTAGATCTCACCATGATATTTCTCCTTGATGTGTTACTATCACCTTGGATCTTGCTACCCCGTAGATCTCCTTTTGACCCTCACACACACACACCCCTGCAAACCAACCTGATCTTACTTATCACATGTAGATCTCCAACATGATCTTGCACACCCTGTAGATCAATCCTGATCTTGCACACCTGGAAGAACCCTTGTGATTCCACCATGGAAAGAACTCTCCTAGTTTTACACTTTACAATACAGCCCCATGGGTCTATTATATAGATCCCATGCATACAATAATTAGACAAGCAGCTCAAGACTCGAATTACTCTTTAACATGCAAACAACCCATTCAACAAACTGACTGTTCGTCAACAACCAGTTTTGGAACCGCACAGGAGACTGATGTCGGTCCCTATCTAACTGGAGGTGACCGACGTCGGCTGACTCCTACTGATGTTAGTTGCTTTCTATTGACCCCTACCCAACATTGGTGTGGCCTGCCGACATCGGTGACTGTGACACTCAGCAACCCTCCATGTTTGCATCTGGGTGAAGCTTTTATCTCCACAACCTAACATCCTATACATTAGTCTATAGAGTCACATGTACATAGGTTTGACACACAAATTATCTTTGATAACACACAAAACATAAGGTAAAGGCACACAAAACATGACAAACTCAAAAGAAACACACATAACTAAAACAAAACACACACCTAATCTAATATTTAAAAAACTAACCTTTACTCCTCAATATCAAGGTTTCAAATTTATCCTTAGTAATAGGTAAATCTTCTCCATCCATCCTTTTTAATTGGAAATAATTTCTTTTCTTTTACTTGATGATGACATATGGCTCACTCCATAGGGTGTCAAACTTGGTATGCCTCCCTAGTTTTTCTCTATCTTCATTCCACTTCAATATTTTGTCACCTTCTTAAAATGATCTTGGAGTTTCCTTCTTATTGAAATACCTCATCATTAATACTTGATGATGCTCCATATCTTGATGAGCCTTATCTCTAGTCTATTATAGCTCCATTAATTCTATCAATCTCACCTCCATTAGAGTGTTTTCAATCAACTCTAATTGATGTGCCAACTCTAAGGTAGGTAACTCTTGAGATATAAACAACATATCCTCTCATCTATAGACAAGCACAAAAGGATAATTCCCTATTGTCCTCTTGGGATTTATCCTATCAACCCGTAAGGTTATCTTCAATTTTGTGTGCTAAGCCTATTGGTTATGCTCTAAGGTTATCTTGATGATTCTAATCAGATTGTTGTTAGTAGATTTAGTGAATCCATTACCTTGAGGGTAATATTTAGATTAATTACTCAAGAATATGTCATTAATATTTTCCCAATCAATAGTCTTAACACCCACAAAAGTAAGATCATTATCTAAAATAATAGGAGAGTCAAACCTTGTTATGATGCCCTCATAGAACTCCAAGATAGAATTCTCATTATCTTCCTTCAATGCTACTACCTCAACCCACCTCATAAATTAATTAGTTTCTATGAGTATCCATATATGACTAGCACTTTATGGGGGGTTTATCATTCCAATGAAATCAATACCCCATTACATTAAAGGTTGATCCACTTGGATAGGCTTCAAAGGAAGGGCTGTAAGATTCTTTTTTCCCAAAAATAAATCACATTATACACACCTTATCACCTAATAATGGGATTCCTTGAAGAGGCTAGGCCAATAATATCATGCCTTCATGATATTGGTAGTTGTGGTTCTTGGGGAGAAATGACCTCCTACTATTCCATCATGGAACTTCTTGAGAAATACTCTAAATTGGTCATTGTCAATGCACCTAAATAATACATGATTAGTATCTCTTCTAAAAATAACACTATATACAAGGCAAAAGGGAATAGCTTTTAATCTAAAATATATTCTTTGATATCTATTCATATCATTAGGATACTCACCACTTTAAATAAATATGATCACATCTTGTGTCCAACTTTGTATATGCAAGTAACCAAATAGTTGGGGGAAAACATGATTGATTAAAATATTATTTTGACTTGTGAAGATCTAAATTTAGATGTTCACAAAGGCCCTTACCTCTTATCAACTTTTTAATTTTGATATCAAAATCATATTCCATTACCTTAGTGATTCACCCTGCCCTCTTCTCACTAAGGTCTTTGCTCAAAAGGAACTCCTTATTACTAGGATGAGAGACCATAACATAAATTTTATTGTTTGAAACCATATGCCTAAACTTATTTGGTATTCTTAAAAAATCAAGGACTTTCTTATTTACAAAGGTATACTTGATTTCATAATCTTCCAAACCTTGACTAAAGAATGCAATCGGCTACTCTACACTCTCATCATTCTTTTTCATTCACATAGTTGAGATAGTATCAAGGTTAGAAAATGAATACAATATGAAATATTTAGAAAAATTAGGACTCAAAAGAGTATGATCTTGTGTAGTAACTTTATTAATGGCTTAAAAACTATTCTTACCTTCCTTAGTCAAAGAAAAGACCTGATTTTTTTTAGCATGGATGTGATAGGTTTCACCAAAGATGCAAAACTAGGTATGAATCTCCTTAAAAAATTCATCTTACCTAATAAACTTTGGAGACATTTATTATGTAAGGGAAATGATAGGCCTAAAATATCCTCTATCCTTGTAGGATCAATATCCAAACCATCTTTGTAAATAATGTGTCCTAAGAGCTTACCTTCATGGATAATAAAGGTACATTTTTTTAGATTATGAGATACTCCATACTACCTACATATTTCAAACACTTATATCAAGTGTTGAATATGTTCATTATCATCTTTAGAGAACATTATTATATCATATAAATATACCATCAACATCTCATTGATCAAGCCCTTGAAGGCCATATACATTACTCTTTTAAAGGTAGTACCAGCATTTGACAAACCAAATGGCATCTTTCTAGAAGAAAATTCCCCCATTTAGTAGTGAATGCTATCTTAAACTAATAATCCTCATTCAAAAGAATATTATTATAACCTGAATATCCATATAAGAGAGAAAAATGTTGAGATCCTAAAACAACTTGCGTAATCTGTTCCATTAAAGGTAGATAGAGGATAGTGATATTTAAGTGACACCCTATTAAGATATCTCAAGTACACACAAAAGTCCTATCTCCCCATTATTATTATAATATGAAAAAATTTAAATATATATGTTTAATACTTGATAGGAAATATTATTTCAGATTCAAGGAGTTTAGTGAGCTCTAACCTCATGAGTTACTCAACCTTGGGATTGATGGGTTTTTGTTTCTGTCTAACCAGCTTAACTCTAGGTTCTAATTCAATGGTATAGTTTGATAGGATAGTATTAAATCCTTTGAGATCCTTATATTCCTAATAAAATATATCATGAAAATATTTACACAACTTAATGAATGCTTGTTTCTCTAATGTATAACATACCTTTCCTAGTTTGAGGTGTTTATATTTGAAGATCAAGACTCTTTCACAGTTTTCCTCTTTTATAGACATACTCACTTTTCCTTTATTATTTTGATCATTCTCATTTAATATAATTTCTAAGGTCACTAGACCATTAGGTATCTTATTTGTCCTTAGCTACACAATCTGATCACCAAATTGTTCTTGGAGTCTCCTTTGATTCCTTGAAGAGAACTTAGGCTCATTTTGAAATAAGCATTCAATGTGTTTGTCATTATCAAAAACTTGATAAGATAATTAATTATTAGTTATATAAGGTCTGATAATGATCTTAATGTGAGATTTCTCACCCTCTTCTTTAATTGTAGTTGGAGTATCAAAGTGAGCTCCTATGGAAGCTAGTCTATCAACATAATTATTCTGCTCTCTTGGGACTAATTATATGTTGAATGTATTAAAGTATTAAATAAAATCACATACCTTATGATTATATGAATTAATTAAAGGGATCTTATTAGAAACCACATTCCCAACTTGATGAAAAACCAACTCACTATCTCCATATAGTTGCAAGTTCTTGATTCCCTTTCTCCTTACCCATTGAAGGCCATGAATTAAGCCTTCATACTCAGCCATATTACAAGTACAACTAAAATGGAATCTATATGAACCATATTATTATTTTTTATATTTGGATACCAACATAACACTAGATCATACACTAATTCTACTTATTAAACCATCAAAAAACATCTTACACATCTCATCATCTTCACCTTATTTTTTGGCAAGTAGAGGTGTTGGTATTCCTTCTTCATGTATACAATATACTTTTTGATCAGTATAATCAATAAATACATAAATATCATTATCATAAGTATTGGTACCATATTAATCAATAAATAAACATAAATTAGTTCAATATTGGAATAAATACCATCATCTACAATAGAATCCTTCTCTTTATGAACAACACAATTCAAATTAGAACTTGTCTCAACGTAGGGTTCAATATGAAACCTTCAAATAGGTTGAGTCCTTATAGTAACCTTGGTTATATATCTTGTTTTAAATTCAAATAAATACCAATTATCTAAGAGATATCCACATATCTTGGTTGCAAAGTCCCTTGATAAGTAGATTTCAAAGTGAGCTAGGAGGTCAACAATAATTATATCTTGAAGGATAGGAAAGATAAGACAATCATATAAAAAAACTTTCAAGTTATTGATCAGTCCTATAATATTGAAATGTGTAACTTATATTTTGATAACTCCTTTTTTATGAGGTTCATACTTTATTCCTAATTTATCAGATACCACTTTGGGCATGACTGAAGTAGAAGCTCCACTATCAACTCTATAGTTATGGACCAGTTTGTCACCCACTATGAGAGTGAGATAAAATGGTGGAGGTTTATCAACCCTAGTATATGTTTCAATAATATTTTTACAATAATTTTCAATGACAACATGAATATTACTTTTATTTGAATGAGAGACACTAGTAGGGATAGCAGATAACTATTTTTGTAGGAGCTCTTTTTGATCAGGCATATAGATAACATCCCAAAGGGAAATGGATGTTTTAGTATATTAAATGAATCTAAAATGTTTAAATAATCCATAAATAATTTATCTTGTATTATTAGAGGCAAGGAAGTTCTTAAAACCTAAGGATTTGGAGTGCCTTAAACATTCATTCTAACATTCTAATTTGAAAGATGTGTAAAGGTATGTGAGGTTACCACACATGTAGCCATACCTTATTACTTTTTATGAGGATTAATTGATATTTTATTCACATTATTATCACCACCTAAAGTATTTCTCTTGGATTTAGTGTTGCATTCAATAAAATTTCCTTGATTAAGCATAAAAGTGTCCTCAACTAGGAAGTTCGTGAAGATCTCTCCTTGAGGTTGTCCACCTTCACTTGTCTACATCATGACTTAATATTCAGATGATAAGAGAGGATTAAATCCTCCTTGAGTAATAAAATATTTATCTCTACCTTTGTTAGCATCCATAAACTGGTCTTTCTACCAATTTTCTCCCTACACAAAGTTTTTATATAGAGGTATCATCTCTCTTGCATTGGTAGTGGAGTTAAGATTGTACACATTGGTAAGCCTATTATATTTAGGTTTCCATTGACCTCTTCCTCTTATAAATTATTGACCATGTTGTTTCTGATAGGGGTAAGGATTATGATAGTCACTTTGTTTCATATTCCCTTTCCCAAGCTTAGCTTCCAACCATTGAATATATGCATATTTATCCATGGCATTATCTTCCTTCTTAGGAGTAGCTCTAGACTTAGTGTTAACATTGGGAATTTGGGATACATTTGGAGTATTAATATAATTATAAGATAATAGAGGAATATAAACTTTAGGATGTAATCTTCTAGCTTAGATTAGACCATTATTATCTTTGATAGTAATATCATATGCTTCAATACAAGTGTAAGCCCCCATGGATTGATGCATGATAGAAATTTTAGTACCGATGGCTCTCAAGTAGGTAGGGAGCACAAAACTAGGAGGTGGCCTCATAAAAGGAGGAAATATATTTAAAGTCTTTTGAAACCTCCCATTGAAATCATGCATTATTTCTTTAGATCCTCTTTTGATCACATTAAGTTGATGTATGAGAGAGGCATGGTCACTTTCATTTCCAAATATTGAGTTCAACAACACTCCAAATTCATCTCACGATGTGATGCATCCATCTTCTAGAGTCCTATACCAATAAAGATCCTTCCTTCTAAGGGACATGGAAATGAGTCTAATGTAAATGTTCTCTTGAGTGATTTTATGGAAGCTACAAAAGTTGGAGACATCCCTAATGTGTTCACTAGATGTAACATGACTTTCACCATTGAATATGGGCACACCTTTTATTGAATTAGGAGGAATGACATCATATACTTAGAGGTGAATTATATTTTTGATATTGAAGGTAGGGAAAGAATGAGGTATAGCCATATCTTTTTCAAACTCTTAAATTTTTTCAAATTTTTCAACCTCTTCCTCTCTATAAAAATCTATTGATTCTCAAAAGGGTATATTAAGCTGAGGATATTGAACTTCAAGGGGAAGTTCAAGTTGAATAAGTGGATTAATGGGGTTGAGTAATGTACTATAAGATGACCTAGTGAGAACCATGAATTGTGAGAGAAATTTTATAACAAGACAATTATCTTGAACTAGATTTTACCTTGATGGAGCCACCAAATACCGAGTAGCACACCAATTTATAGCTAATGTTATCAATATCAACATTCATCTTGACAAATTGTCTTGAAGACAATGGGTCTCAATAGGTGTACCATAAATATTGTCACCAAATTTTTCACACTAGAAGATGGTGTTCAAGCCTCTTCTAGATTTGGTAAACATGGGAACACTTCTAGATATTTGGGTGTACCTATGGTGGAAGCGAGCCTCTAGATTTAAGGGCTAGTTCCTTGAATATATCTTGAAGTAATTTCACTTATGTTAACTATTTTCTTATGGGGGAAAGGGATAAAAGTTGCATTAAATAAAAATATTATAAAAGGGTGATGCACCAAAATTTCTTCCACATGACTATTATACTTATTTCACAAAAAAATAATTCCTAAAACACTAGCCTAAGAGTCCTAGAATATACTAGCATTAGTGTTTTGATACAAAGGTGAGATACATGAATAATATCCAAGGTAAGTAAAACCATAGATAATTGGTATATACTAAGGCTCATTATACACTTATGATATATTCATACACATAACTACACTTTATATGATGTGCTATTCTAAAATCACTTGCATCAAACATGGAAGGACTTAGAGAAAGCCATGATAGATTAATATCACTTAGTTATTCACTATACATCTCCTCGCACACTTTAAAAAGATGAGATATGAACTCAAAAAAGATTGCATTTATTTTTATAAGGCAAAGTGAAATTTCAAAACTAGCAAGGATTTACCATACATGGTGTGGTATTAGATTACAAAGTCCAAAATGGTAGCTACTTATAAAATTTAGAGAGAGGAGAAAAGAATGAAGTTCAAAGGTCACTAGAACACATGTCTAGTTGTTAGGAGGAGTTAGACATGCAAGACAATGAATTTATAAAAAAACCATGCAAGGTATAATGGGATAAATGGCTCTTTAAACATAAAACTCATAAAATGTTGCATAAAACTCCTTTTCCTATACATAATAAACTAATTTTCATCATGGTTCATCTCTTGAGGATTTGAAACTAAGTTAGAGAGAGTTGACACATATGTACTATCCAAGGGAGGTTGAAACATGATATTATAGTCATAATATATTCTCTTAATTGTTATATATCCTCTAGAAACCTATATTTACCATCTATAGTCATTTATTGGTCTAATGAACCTTGCCTCTTCACATCTAGTAGTCATTGTTTATTTTAGGTCTCAATTGAGATTTTATGGTGTTGTATGGGTTTGAAGGGCTTTCTTCACTATACAATCCTTTGATCATACATGGATGTTTATGTGGCATTCCCTTTCCACATTTATCATTCCATTTTAAAATATGTCTATCATCATTTGGAAAAGTATCTTCATCTTGTCCATCTAGAATATGGTCAAAATTACACTCTTGATCTCATCTAGAGTCTCTTTGATTTGACTTTTAATGTTGGTCATTGATATGTGACACAGGCATCCAATACTGTGAAATTTGGTAACATTTCATGATTTATCAAGATTATTTGACTCTTCAAATCAACATGCACTTTTGGATCTTATTTACATGACTCAATGTATGTCATTACTCTTAGCTTGATTAAATGATGTTTCACCACTTGGTAGCTTTACATTCAATCTTAAGATCCTTTGACTCTTTAACTCAATGCACACCATTGTATATTAGTACCTATAATAAAACATGGGCCATTGACCTATTTTCAATTTTACATTATTATGATATATTTCACCATTACATTAGATTAAGATCTTTTGACCTTTTGACCTCATTCTCATCATAGGATCTTATCTGCATATTCAAACTTGCACCATTGGATCTGCCAGACCCATTGACATCACCTTCACCCATATGCCATTAGATCTGATATAAACACTGAGACATTTCCACTTATCAACCCTATGTTAAACCTTAGAATAATTTTAATCTAAATGTTCATTTCATGAGGCCTAAACTTGATGTCGTTGTGCATATCTATCTCTACTAGTCTAACTTCAAATGCTTATATCTTGAGATAGAAAACTCGTCAAGACATGAAATTTTCAAAGGATGATATTGGAACCAAAACATCATGTCCATGTATTATTTTTGTCTTGAAAGGTTTTCTAATCACATTTTTAAAATGTATAAGCAAATTGATCTATTCATTTCTGTGTGACATGCCATGATGGTTTAACCTCATAGATGACTCCAAATGACATACGATTAAACTAGATCATGACCAAGGTTATAATGGAATTAAATTACATAAAATATACCATAACATACCATATGACACTATTTTTTACTCCTATATAAAGTCTTAATTTTAGGGGGTTGAATTAATTGACTTGTGGTCAAAATGGTCAATAACAGTCATATGGAAAGGGAGATGAGTCAAGCCTACACAAAGGTACTAAATCTAAAGAGAAACATAAAATATTTTAATCCTAATACCTCCCTACTTAATATCCCAAATAATTCCCATCATGGATGTCCATTCAAGATAATATGTAGAATAAAGATAAGGTGTTGGTTGTCAAAGGTAAGTAGTTGAATGAGAAGAATGAAGCATACATGACCTCTCTTCTAGAATTCTTTTAGGGATCTTTTATTCCACTTATTGAAAATGATCTTGTCCTTGGAAAGGCAAGGGAATTATTTAAAACTATGGTGATATATGATGAAGGTGATGAAAGTGAGATGGAAGAATAGATTCCTATTGGGACACCTCTTGGTAAGGAGAAATATGAATTAGTCTTCCATAATGCAAGAGAGGGTGAACTTCAAAAAGATGTTTGGATGAATGATGAATCATAAGAGGAAGACACTTAAATTATCCAATAAGAGGGTGATTTAAAATATCTCCTTGATGACATGGTAGCTACTCCTTAACATGACAGTCTTAAAGAGTGTGAAAATGAAGCATCTATTCAATGTGTAGTAGTTATAGGACAAGAAGACATCCTTTAAGAGTTTTTAAATGTTCAAGAAAAGGTATGTTTTGACGTTGAAGTTCCTAATTTATTTTAACATTAAGGACCCATTACTTATTTCTAAGATGAGTTTGTTAATGAACATGAGGTACCAATAGTGGATGAGACATTAGAGCATGATCATGATCACATGAAATGTCAAAAGGATGATGAGGATGTTTAGCAGTAGTACATAAACATTTGTAATGAGCATGAGACTCTTCTAGGACTTACACCTCCTATGGGGTAGATTGAGGATGCTTCATATGTTAACCTTTTCAAGTGTCATCCATAAGAGGAAAAATCTTAAGATGATGAAAGAAAGGTTGAAATGTTTGTTGCAATAGTGCCTATAATTGAGACAAATGAAGACACATTGACCTTTAGTATGCCTCATGAGGATCAACATGTAGATCATGAAGGAATTCATGATATGTGGAAGAAATTCTTGGATAATTACAAATATTTTGAAGGCTTGGACTAGCCACCAACTCAGATAGAGTAGGATGAAAACACAAACTAAGGCATACCAGCTCGGTTGTCAAGAGAATCACTACAAGTGAGCATGTAAAATTAAGAGCAGCTTATGGGTGAGGTAGAAATCAGATTTTTCATGCAAATTAGGAAAGTTTGGATTGACTATGACTAGGTGTTAAATTCACATATCCAACCCATCAAACCTAGGAATGGAGAAAGAAGGTCTAATTACTCTCCTAAGAGGCTATGAATATGCCAACATACCCAGATATAAGTGGAATTCCTCATTCAATGAGAAATACATGATTGGACTCCATTTATCATATGATAATATAACCTCATGGTGCCATAATGATCAAAGGAGCTTCCCATTTTATCTTGGAGGAGAAAGAATTTGTGATCAGGTTAGTGGTTTTTAGTAGTTATCTTTGCCTTGTTTTCAATAAGTGTGTCTGCACAAGTCTAGTGTGTTATATTTTGCTGCTTGGTTGTCATGTATTTTTGGTTGTTAGGTGTTAGGTTTTGTTTCTTTAAGTGTTTATTCTTTTGGTGTTGTTTAATTTTAAGGTTGTTATTTCAATCTTTGAATATATTTGCTAATGTACTAGTCTAATTATCATTCTAAGTGAGAAGATCATATTAGTTTGGACCATGAATATCATGCATGAGATAGTGGGTTTCCTTGACCAACAGGATGGGCATCCCCTATAAGTCATTAAAGATGTTGATGTTTGGCCTACCAGGCAAATCATCAACCCCTAAAATAAAATAAAAATCCATGACACCCATATAAGCTTACACATAGTGATTTTCATGCATTCTGATGTCTTATTTGGTTTCCTCTTGAGCCTTTTGGTAGTATTTAGGGTGTCACAATATGTTCTAGACCTATTTGTGAGATCCTCATGTCATAGCATGTTTCGAGTCCTTAGGTGATGTGTTGAGTTTTCATGATGGACTTTAAGTGAGTGAAAGGGTGTCAAAATCCTTTTTGAAGTATATTAAATAGTATTTTCATTATTTGATAAGGTTAAAGTCTCTTAGTGAAAGTTAAGGTAATTTTGAAAAATTAAATTTGTTAGATCTCATGGTTTTAGGCTTTTTTTAAGTGAATTCTTGTGAAGGGGATTTTTCAGCATGATATAGGTGTCTCCAAGCCTCTTTTGAATCAACACATGAGGTCTAAGATATATCTAAGGTCATTATCTATGATATACCCATTAATACCTATTTCAAGGCTTTATAAACCCTTCAAACACTTCATATTAGTTAAATTACATTGAAAAACTTTGAAAAATGGTTTTAATGTGTTACATTATATTAAGAATATCTCTTAAAAGGATTTTATCACCATCCATTATCATGACTAGGTGTCGATATACATAAAGGGTCCATTTTAAAATTCAAATACATTTCTCATTCACTCAAATGGGCTCCACACATGAGAAGTGAAATATTTCATATTCCCCACCTATACTACCAAATTATAAAACATTTTTGACTCGTCCTTTCCTTCCCTCTACCCTCCAATGGATTTTTAAAGATTTAAACTTGATAAAATGTAAGAAAATAAGATGTTTTATAGGCTTATACAGATTTGTATGGTTATGTATATACATATGGATTTCATAAATTTAATGAGGGTTCATGTTAGGTATCTCAGAGAAGTTTCACATCCAAAAGATACAAGACAATCCAAAAGCTAGTCCACTTCTTCCATCAAGCTCTTTGGTAGACTTGGACAAGCTTTCAAGTTTTTTCTTAGTTCATAGAAGAGAGAGAAGGTGATGGTCTAATATTTTTGGTAGAGTAATGGGGTCTCATAATATTTAAATTCTTGGCATTAGTATATAGATTCATGGTATGTGCTTTATGAATAAACATTAATAACTTAAGTATTCAAAGTTGCCTTCTTCATCTATGTAGGGGTCACAATTGTAATGGTTTTAGTGCATCCTTGAAGTGGTTTTACAAATTAATTCTTGTATATGTGTTTTAGTGGGCCTCATAGTTAACATGCCCCACTACTAGTTTACATGTGTGATCCTTAAAGATCAAGGAAACATTTAGATTGACACATTTGTAGGTTGTAGGTAGTTTATAGAGTCTCCAAGGCATGAAAATGGAAGTAGATGATGGTTTTAGATTGTATGATGAGTTAATTAGAATTTAATTTAATTATTTATTGTCTACCCTAAGTACTCAATTGATCCATCAGATCAAATAACTCCTTCAAGGTCTTATCTCCAAGGTAACTACCATATGCATTATGTAATCTCCTTGCAAGTGTAAATATAACACTATTGTAATGGCTATGAAAGAGCTACCAAGTCATGATAAAACACACATGTGATTTACCTATCAATAATTATTTATGTTTTTTACCTCATTCTCATAATTTATCTCTAATAAAAACTTTCTCTCTACTAAAAACCATCATCATCCTCAGCCTATTATGCAAAGACAAGCTCTCATAGTCACATTAGGCCTATTGAGGCAAACCAAGTAAAAGAAGTATTATCTATTTGGATTGAGTATAGAAGGTTTTTAAGATCCTATAGGATATTCATAAGGGTCATGAATAATTATGAAGTATGGTTATACAAGATACTAAATCAATCAACTCACTAGGGAGACTGAAGACAATCTCATGAACAAAGATCCAATTAGGTTTGGAGTTGAGTAGTAATACATAGACTTATGTGTGGAAACATGATTGAACTTGTTTATTAAAGATTATTTAAGGATATAAAAGTGAATAAATATTGTTATAATAGTGTAAAGATGTTTCCAATTCCAAACTAACCCACACATGCACCATGAATATCTTTAATCAATGAATTGTAGACCTATAGGTTTGTAGAACTATAGGTCTTCATTTTTAAGTGTATGAGAGGAGATTATAGAGATAATGGAAAAAATAGACATATAAAATGTATGAAAGGATGATTTAGATATTAATTTCAATTATCATAGCATTTTAAGTCTTAAATGGATGATCAAGAAGAATGGTTGAGATAGACCATTAAAACCCCACACACACATAGTGAACCTAGTACATACAAACCTAGCCAATAAATTTTGGATGATAAGAAGGTTTAGAAGGCCTAATAAGAGATAAAATTACTATGTATCATTATTAAATACTTATAGATCCATAATACCAATCATGATCATGTAAAATATAGGTATACCTACTCAGTTAGAGTGTAAGATTGCCACCTACAAGCAGGGTCTTTAGTAAGAAGGTGAAAGTGTATTGAAACATACAAAGAAATAACTACTAAATCAAGTAAAATAGGGTATTAGGACTTGTTTTATAAATTATATCAATTTTTTTATCTATTATTTTGATTCTTTGAGATAGGAGAAGGCTTAGATGACCTAATTAGGCCTAGTTAGGCCTAAATAGACAATTATAGTCAAGGTCAAAAGAAGAAGAGTTATAGTGTGGAACCATATAGGAGAGTGAAGTGAAGAAGGGTAAAGAGGTATCCTTAATTTTTTTACATATATTATCAGTTTTTCCCATTTGAATGGTGTGGTCCTATAGAGTAATAATATCTTTAACATGGAATTAGACCTTGTAAGCCTAAATTATAGTAAATGGGCCTATTCATAGAAGTTAGGGATGAATTTCATATTTAAGAGTGTTTTATGTCTTAGAAACATCTAAAAGGTGATTAAAAAATGCATAGCAGTGGTTTCCAAGATGATAAATGTCTTAAGTTGAGGAAAGAATGGCTATACCATGCCATTAGGTTTACACAAGCCCATTTACTCATAAACCCTAGGCCTAATTATAAGGGTATGAAGGGTATGCAAGGAATAGGATTGAAGGGAGTCTTATTAAAAGGATGATACCAGGTCATGAGAGCATATCAAAAACTTAATTAGTACTTAAGTAGGGAGAGAAGAGGCTAACAAGGTCCCTACCACTAATTATCAAGAACTCAGACTAGGTAATGGCACTCAGGGCAGACCTACAGGAGGAAAAGGTAGAGGTGGTGGTTTGGGAAAAAAAGGCAAGTAAAAAAGATGGAAATATGGAAGAAAAGGGTTTCATAGTGATGATTGAATCCATATACACATCTATAAATCACTCAAAGTTCTAAAACTCAGTCTAACACACATAAGACATGAAGTCATTCCTAACCACTCAAGACCCCACCTCAATCTAAGTGATAAAATCCAACCCCCATGGTATGTTAGAGGTCATAAAGAGGGTATAGGTCTTAATAAGGTTTTTATATATGGAGGAATACAAGGAAATGGAAATTTTATCCCTATTACCCCTCTCAAGCTCAACTTTCCTAAGATTCCACCTCGAACTACCTACTATAATTCTCAAATATCACCAAGAAAGAGGACTAAAAACTAGTGATTTTTAAAAGAGTTGGGTACCCATAGGAACTCACCATACATGGAGGAAAGATTTGGATTTAGGAGCCCAAATCTATGAACAATCACTAACTTTGTAACCTACTTAGAATGCTTGCAAAGGAATAAAGGTCTACCAACATTCACTCACATCTCACTATAAAATATTCAATGGATCATAATATCTTTAGGGATTTTGATGGGTTCTATGGGATAGAGATCCATGGAAACATTTTTTGGATTGGAGGCCTATACTTTATGAACCATTATTAATATGGTAGGCCACTAAAACCTTGAATAAACCCTAATAGAGACCCAATAGATAAAAACATGGGATATTTTCATCCAACTACATTTAAATATCCCTAAGAACCCATAAATAACATGATAAACTCTAAGGAGGTCCTGTTCTTGGTATTATATTGTACGAACAGTTGTACAAACCCATAAAACTCTACATTTTGCAAAGTTTTATGGTATTTTCAAGATGAAAAATTGATGAAAATTTGTATATATATGGAGGAGGTAGTATGAGATGTATTATATCTTTTAAAATAATAAAATTATCATAAGTTTTACTATAAATGCTTTTGTAGGTTTACACCAAATAGGCAGTCCAAAAAAGCTAGTAAAAGGTGACCTAGTCACCTAGATGAGAAAAGTTACATGAGGTGCACTATTGGAAAGGTATAATTCAATATTTTAAATTATTTTTTAGACATAAATCATACTCATTTATTAATTCTTGGAGATTATACATATGTCTCACGGTCAACCAAGCACATAACACTAAGAAATTAATCCTAATTTCCTAGTAGGTATATTTTAGCATCAAGAGAAGATGTTGGTTGGAATTATGGGTCTATTGATTGGGTAATTTGATGGTAATAACAAATTTTAATTGATTCATAAATATAATTATACACACTCCATGGTAATCATGGAGAATGGTCAATTTTTTAGCTTAGTCAACATGCAAAAGGGGATGGTGGGCTACTCAATACATCATGGAGGCCTAATTGGAGCATAATACACCTTTATAACTATCATAAATAGAGTTATTTACATAATTTTTATAGGTACATGAGTTTAATAGGGTCAACCAAGGCTAATTCATCTTCCGCCACTCTACTTCAATGCCCAAAGATGTTCATTAAAGACTACTGACCATGAATGCAATGCATGGAAAGATGAGGGGATTGTTATGGTTGATTTTAACTGATAATGAAATGAATGAGGATCATTCATGACATACATATGAAAATTACATTCCATATTTTCCTCTCTCACCTTCTCATTCTTCTATATATTCAGGGTCTTAGTCCATTATATGGATCCCCCATTTGGGTATGAGGAAACTCTACCTAGATTTATATCTTGTAGATGTTTTTAGCTAATACAAAGACTATTTTATCTTATTCATGTTAGAATATAGTGTTTTATTCTTTTTTATTTGTATAAGAGGTGAATTTTGATCCCCCTTTGTAAGTCCCTACCTCACCTAGAAGCTAGTAGATGTTCTATGTAGATCACATAGTATGCAAAAGGTGTTGGTGATTGAACTTGGAGTGGAATATGACTAGTAATTATCTTGAATTACACCTCCATTTCATGGAATTATGTTATATCCACCTATCATATAATATATGTGAAACATTTATTTATATAAGCTCTTGGAGATAGTGCTTCAATTACTTGTTTGGCTCATTAGAGTTGTTTAAGGTCAAATATAGTAGATAATCATATTAGTGCATCACTTCTAGTATTATAGGTTTCATTTCATACATTTATATATAAATTTTCACCCCAAAAAATTAGTATATTTTAGTGATTTGACATAAAATTGATGCACCAAGGGAGATAGCCCCATAAACTACAAGTTTAGACCAGCCATAGGTCACCCACAACCTTGGGCTAATCTCATGTTACCCCAAACTTGGATGTAGGCCTGAACAACCTCCTCCTAAGGGTGAATTTTAGAGTATTAATAATGATAGATTGAAACATTAATTCCTTTTAACAAGTTCCATTATATAATGTTAATAAAAATCAAGATAAATTTTAACATCATCTATTTAAAGACTATTATGTGACATTTTTTGGATTTAAGGGTCAAATATCAAGAAATATTTGGAAGCATAAAATTAGAATATCAGATCAATCACATGATAAGATAAAACTTTGAATCAATATAATATATATAATTTTTAAATTAAATTAATTTTGCATTTTCAATTGGAAGGATTACATAAACAACTAGAATGGAAGGGCCTAACTTGCATGCATCATATCTTTGTATAATTGGAACCTTATTCACATGTGGTAGTTGGTGGACCACCAAGAAAACATGTAATAAATTATTTTCATAATTTAATTCTGTATGCACTTCCAAATTGATTAATATCATGCCTCAATTGGTAGAAAAATATCATCAATTAACCTATAATATCACAAACACTATGTGTAGTTGTGAAAACCTAATTTAAAAGTGGTAGCCATAAACAAGAAATTAAAGAGAAATAAATCATAAAATATGATCTTGGAATCAATATACTTGGTAATATACATAAATAATGCCCTATAAATAATGGCATCATAATATGGAAGGTCATTTGTTCTTATGATTTACGCATCATTATGTATTCATGTAAAAGCCCTAAACACCTAAAACTTAGACATGAATATGTTATTAAATTATTAAAAATGTCTCTAAAACTTAGAACCATTGAAAATATATCTAAATAAAATTTAAAATACATCCAATGGTATGGAAACCAAAGGTAAAATTCTAAAGATATGATTAAAATACTATCTACCCTGCATAATCTCATGTACATGCCAACATAAAAAAATTTGAAATTTAATAAAACAAATTAACATTTTAAAATAGAATATGGTTCATAGGTATAATATTAGGAATTAATATGGTTTAATAATTTATTTATTTCCTTGTATGCATGATCACATACACCCACAAATCAATTTTCCTATTTTTCCCATTCAAACTTAACCATCACTTTTCTAGAAGTTTAAAGGTGCAAATCTAAAAATTAGTATCTACTTATCATTTTTAATGAGTTTAAATTCTTCACCATGAAATAATTGCAAAGGTTAAAAGCCTCACTTTTATTTATTTATCATTAATTCAATGCATAAATATTTCTTAGTGTAATTAATGAAAATAATATATTTCATTTATTTATTTATTAGAGAATCATGTTCCAAAGCTACATTTTTTTACAAATTTTTATCGATTTTGGAAAATAAATGAAACAATTGCTTAAATAAGATAAATTAGAATGTAAAATTAAAATGCTCAAGATATGAAATAAATGAAACAAATTAATTTTGAACTTTTTAAATTTATAAATATTCTAAAAGGGTGAATTATTAATCAAATATAAATTATCCATAAAATTGAAGTGTTGGACTATAAAGACTTGGAAATATGTTGTGTGACTATGTTTGCTCAATCTAGATCTGAAACATGTTTTTTTTAAAATCTCCATACAATAGCATTGGACACATATAGGGGCATGGTGAACTGGTGTCCTCAAGAAATATTAACATCATGCATATGATAGCTCTTTTATACCATTGTGATAGGTTTTTATTCACCTACATGTTTAATTTACCTATACAAAGCCTTTAATCTATCATAAAAACCATTGTATATCTTTCCTTCACTTATAAACCTAGCTTAATATACTAAGTGGAAAAAATAAATAATTGAGTAAAAATGGGTTAGTGATTTAATTTGTTCTTGACTTTAACACCCCATGTGTTGAGTGTTTCATACATACCATCTCTATGAAGAGGGATCAAACTCCATGTATTTATCCCATGTTATAGTAGTGTTTGTGAAAGACTAGTATAGTGCTAGATGAATTTGAAATTATATTGAGATTAAATGCTTCAACCATGAATTTTGGCCTTTGAATTTTACTCAATTTATCTCAATTTTACTAGGGTTGTGTCTCTTCATATTTTATATAAACATAGAATTTACTCTCAATGTGCAATTACAACTCTGGTCATTTTTTTAGAAGCCTCTTATGTGTAAAAAGGTTTTAAATGTGGATTTATAGTGATATTATGGTAATTTATATATATTTAGATTAATAAAATTGTGGTATGAATCATTACATTAATTTAAATATAATAAACTAGTTTTTATTTGGTGGGAGGCATGGCTAGCAGAACTAGATAATAGTAGGGATCAACCATGTCTAAATAGGGTGACCTTGTCTAGAGGGTATGAACAACTATTCTTGGGATTAGTATAAAATTAATTTTAGGTTTCTTATAAGTTTTTATAGATATACATTTTTATCACTTTTACTTGTGGGAATGGTTCATCCATAATAGGATTGAAGGAAGAGTAGCCAAGGACTATGGAATGAGGTATAAGTTAAAGGCATAAAAGGAGTAGTCACAAGAAAATTTCTTTAAAAATAAAATTTAATTTGTGTCTCTAAATTTACCTGAATTTTATTATATAAATGTATCAAAGTGAAAGTAATAGAGTAAAAGGAAAAGTGCATACCTGAACTTACCTTTAAAAAACAACCTCAAATGTAGGCCACAACATTGAGTTGTGCATCACATAAAAAACTAAAATGAAAAATATATAAATTAGTCCCTACTTAAGATGGAAATTTGAAATTGAAATTTAAGAAATTTATAGATATGATAAAAATGAATTAATACACTTGGTTACATGAACTATTATGTTTTTTGGTGTATAAATTGGTGACTATAGAGGGTAGGACCCTTGGATATTCCATTTTTGTTGAGTAGCTTTGATTAGATTGTGCATGCCCCAATACTTATTGATAGGAAGAGTTTAATTAATAACTCAAGGTGTGGTTTAATCCATAATTTCATATCCATGATAGTTATGTTGGTTTGAAATCCTTATATGAATTCAAATAAATAATTCTAGTGAAAAACTAGTGCAAAAATTGGTTTGGTAAAAAAATGGAACAAAACTCACGTAAAAATGGTGAAAAGGGATACTATTATCTAAGTTTTGTGTATAAAACATGGATAATTACAAGTATTTCTATTCCATCTATGAGACTAGTGAAAATAATTAGCAATGAGATAGTCATATGTCATTTCCATTCCCACAATCTAATATCTAGGTGTATATGGATTATGAGACCGAGTATTAACAACTAAAATTCTAAGTATAAATATGTATTCTAACCTAAAAAAAAATTTTACATGATGCCCCAACTGAGAAAATGTGAGACAAACATAAGTATTTTTATATAAATTAATTATGTATACTTTTTATAATTGTCCTATAGTACCTGTGATTCTAAGAATTTTTGAAAAATGATTCTTTTTTTACTATTGGCATAATAGAGACTTGTTTTGGACATGGTCAGCCTACATCCTTATCCAAATGGAGTTACCATGTCTAATATTGACTCATGGGTGATTCCTAGGTCTAAATTATGATCCACCCTATGAGACCCAAAAAACTAGGGTTTTATACTACATTGTAAGAGCTTAGTCTAAAAAATAAGCCACTATGTATGCCCCCTCTTTTGACGTGAGTTGTTGATCATATAAAATAGATTAGCTTAAAATAAAAATGTATGCAATAAGTGTTATGTAAATATTCAAACATAATAGTAATTATAACATGGAGTAACATTACATCATCATATTTAAACTAAGAAAAATAGTATGTGAGATGCATATAGAAACAAGCATACAAAGTGGCATTGGCAAGAGAGATTTAAGTAATTTGGAATGCATAAAATGATCAAAATTAAGTACTAAAAATTTAATTCAAATACTCAAGTAGGGATGCATGATATCCATCATGAAATCAAAGGGATTTGAAGATGCATGATATCCATCATGGCATTGAAAAATGAGCAAACAAATGTCATGTCCATGATGCACACATACATAAAATACATGTAAAACACACAAAGAATGTAATATAATTCTAAGGGGGAAAATATAAGGGACATGTTAAAATTTCACTCACACATATAGAAACATAATGAGGCATAGAGACACACACAAATACATGTTCAAATGTCCATGAGCCAAAATAAAGAATATACACAACAAACGTAGGAGGAAATAGAACATGAAAAGCATGCATGGATTCATGTAATTTATTGTCATAAGAAATTTTTAACACTAGTATGTTCTAAAAATTAGGTAACTAGTAATATATCAATGTCAATGTAAACAAGCAATATTGAGTGATTTTACATAGTGTAAGGAACTAGATGTGAAAAAGAGAGGATAGCCAAAAAAATAATAGAACCTATGTATGAGATGCTCCTAGTGAGATTGTTTATATATAGGCAAGTCATAATGGACAAGGGTGTAGGTTGATACTATATAAATATAAAATAGCTATCAAAACCTTGATAATGGATGGTAAAATATAGAATAGGCATAAAATGTATATTATGATTAAGTGAAACCTCAATTTTATTGTACATTAATGGTATCTAATTTATTTCATAAATATGAAATACATTGAATATTTCTATCTGACACCATGCAATTTGAACGATTATTGATTAAATTGAAAATTATATACCAAAATTAACTATATAGCCATTATATGGTGTGTAAAATAAAACATAGAACACTATAAGAGATTCGTTAGGTAGTTTTAAAATATGAAAGAAGATTTTGATAAAAATCAAAAAAATAAATGAAATATCTAAATTGATTTAAAAATAGGTACACATCCCTTATTCCAAATTTAATAAAAATAGTAAACTACAAATTAAGAAAAAAATATTTAACTATTTTGGCAAACAAGAATATATTTATGATTTTATCAATGAGACTAAAAAAAATTGAGAAGTTTAAAAATAAATCCATTATGGATCAGATATGGGCAAAAAAAGGAAAGATAAGAAACAAGCTTGGGAGATGAAAACCCTAATATAAAAATGAGGATGAAAACCTAGGATAAATAATGAAACTTTCAAGGCACAATTATTAATTATTCCCATTTATGAACTGAACAAAAGTGTCTATATATGTATGCCCAATTATTCCTTACAAGTGAACACTCACTCCATTACTTTGTGATCCATATTTTAGTAACATAATTATTCAACATTTTCATTATTTGTGATGATCTCTTAAATATTCAAAGTTAAGTTTTAAATGGATATGCCAAAAATAATATTTCTTCACTAATAAAATTATATGAATCCCTCAAAAATGAACCTCACTCTAGTTGAATCAATATTTCCCCTTACAAATAGTAATAAATGTATAGTTATTTTTATGTATAATTTTTACCATAATTTTAACTTTAAAATACCCTTGTGTATGATTTTCACCCCTTGTAAATGACCAAACCACTTAAATTAATAATTCCCTAATCTTATTTTTTGAAAAAAAAACACCACTACCCCACACAATATCATTTTAATATGGGTATGTATTTTATTTACTCGAGGAGTTATTCACAACCATTGTTATTTTATGTCACCTTTGTGCTAGAGTTACTACATGTTTTTAGTGGATGACCTAACAACATGTAAAATACATATGTTTTGACCATTTATGAGCTATTCCCAATTATTTAATAAAAATTCATTGAATAATTTTAATAACATCCACAAGAGAAAGTAATCAGTGGATTTAAAATATAGTGATTAAGTTTCTTTGTATACAAACAATGCACTTAGTTAAGCTTCCAATTTATTTTTGTGTGATATCCATACTAAGAAGTATAAGGATACATTTGATGTAAGATATGAAATGTGTCAAAATACTCATGACAATAAACTTGGGGTCACTCGAATATGCCATGAAAATATTCCACACAAAACTTATATCCAAACATGACCCTCATCATGCTAAGGAATATATATATATATATATATATATATATATATATATATATATATATTTAAAGATAACAATAATAATCGATATCTAACTTGTAATTTATGTGGAATATTAATAATGTTTAAGCCATGGTGTACTTAACAATGCAAAATTAAAACCAATGAATATAATTCCTCATGAATAAAATGAGTTTATACATTTTTTTAATTATGGTCACCCAATATATCCAAAGACATTTAATAACCAAACAAGACCAATGTTATAACTTGTTTTGGAATTCACCTACCTAGGGGTGCATCTAGGATTTAGTGAAGGTAAAATGAGGAAAACATTAGTCTAGGTTTTAGGAAATTAATGTTTTACCATGTCCAAATTGTTGATTAGGTTACTAGTGAGTTATTGTGTGTTGTAATTAGGAGATTTGACCACCACCCTAAACCTAAAAGTCATACATTATGGGGATTTACAATATTGTATTAAGTATAAATTGGATTAGTCATTATAAATCCATGATTCAATACCAAAAATAACACCATAGAGTGTTATGATGACCTTGAGATCAATTTGGTCATCTTGGGGGTCCAACTACCCATCTCTATTTTCATGACCTCTGGAATGAAAATCAAGTGGATCATGTAGTATGTATGTAAATTGTTCACTATCACTATAATTTATAGATCATAAAATGAGTTAGATAATATGGTGTTCATTTATCACCCACTCCATGAGTTTTTATATGTTTCATGTGAGTTTTCTATAATTCCCCCAACAATATAGTTTACTTTTAATATTTACATGGTACTTAAGGCTTACCGAATTTATATATTATTATACCAAATGATGACACCTGAGTTTTACAAGATTTATATATAGTACAAGGAGATTTTAGAGAAGAATCTTCTTCATCTTATTATTTCCTCATGGGGAGCATATATCATCTTCATAAAGAGGAAGGATGAATATTTTCAATTATCCATTGATTAAAGTTAGATAAACAAGGTAACAATGAATAATTATTACCCCCTTTACTAAAGATCACTGACATATTTGACCATATGTAAGTGTTTCATGCTATTTGGGATTTTTTTAAAACACACTTATGAAAATAAAATTGTTTGAAATAAGAATATATTATAATTCACATTAAAATACAAATTTACCTACTTTATCATATACAATAAATACAATTAAATATAGTGCAAGCAAGGGATAGAGATATCATATCTTGTTCAAAGTTCATATTTGAGATATGATAGTGATCTAAAATAATTTTATAACATTTATTAGGATATGATATATACTCACTCTATAATTTTAACTATTTTCACCCATAGTATGATTATATGAACCATATATAGTTGTTCCAATGAATATGTCCAACTTATACATATGTTTATAACCCAAAGTATACATAGAAGTGGATTAAAACTCCTATCAGACCTTCACTATCACCTATGTGCATGTTTGGTACCTCAAAATATGTATACATGTAATATCCAACCAATAATAAAAAAACCCTAATCCTCTTTCATTATGACCTCTTATAACTTGGTAAAAAGGGGTTATCACATGATTTCTACTATCCCTAGAAATCCTAGTTATTGCTTAGTATTTCCTACATATCCAATACTCCAAAGAGTGTTGTATACTTGCATGTAGTTCTCCCTCCTAGGCATGTGTGTGTAATTACAATTGTGAAACTATATTCTCTTTATCCTATAGTAACCCTTGATGAAAATAATGTAGGAATATAGTGACCTTTTGAGTGCTTCAGATATTCAATCTAGTACTATAGTGCAACTTGATATCTTAGAATATAAAATACTTACTAAATTGTTCAAATTGTAGAACCAAAACATGCCCTTGATAAAATTGGTTATAACATAGTGTAGGACATGAATAAAATCAATTCCAATATTATAATACATGAATTATCAAAAATTACTAAGCAAAATGACATTATCTTAAAATCCTTAACTAGTAAACCAATTCAAGTTAATAAAAATATTATACATGCTAACATATCAATATATAAGAACAAGGTTAAGGTCCATCATTTCCTCCTCATGGTTTTTATATTAGTAAATAACTTACACAACTATCTCATTTATTTTGGAGCCTCATAAAATGTCATGCCTAATTTAATTTATAATAAATTAGTCTTGACTTGTATTAATTATGACAATATAGTTGTCCAATTAGACAAATTAGAGGTCAAAGTAGTAAGTGAGATCTTGAATGTCCATATGAAATTGAAATATAAACCCATAAAATATAAGGTTATAAGTGTCTAGGTGGTTAAAATATATGAATCATACGTGAGGTTACTAAGTAGGGGTTGGTCTAAAACCTTAATTATATACATGGCCACAAATGTTTCTCATATGTGGTTTCCTTGGAGAGGTATCACTAATCAAATTTAGATTGATAGAGAACCTATAATGAAATGCATGATCATGAAATATAACACCATAAATTATAAAGTGAATGTAGTTTAATTATAAATTAGCATTTACACCATCCTTATAGATCCCAATAATATCAAGGCTGACATAAATTATGAATTGCCAAGATTATAGTCCATCTACTTTGATAGGCCCATTCTAAACAAGGATCTAGAGTTGGGATTATATTATTTAGTACACAAGGGAAATGACACTTGGTTACCTATAAACTATAGTTACCTTGTACTAACAAACTCATTGAATATGAAGCATTGATATTGGGCCTACAATTTTATCTAGAATAAAAATTTAACTAGTTTCAATTATTTGGGGCTTTTTAGTTGGTAATCAACCAGGTCAAAAGTAAAATTCAATGTAAATTATCATAAATTAATAAATATAAGCACAAATCCTAAGACTTCATTGAAATTTTTAACTCTTTCAACATTATCCCCATTCCCATGGAAGATAACTAGGTCATAAAGTTCTTATCATACTATACTATTAATATAGATCCCTTATATTATTTTGAGTTGAAAATTTTCTCAATAGAACTATTACCTTGTCCTTTGATCATAGACAATGTTGAAAACTTAAAAAAAAATTATGATGATTACCATATCCTATAGTTCTCAGACAAATTAGGGATTTTTGACACTCAAATCATAGAGGATAAAGAGAGATATGACCTCTTATATAGTGATTTTAATGGGGTTGATATCATGAATTTGAAAGAAAATTGTATCCTAAAAGGTGTGGTATCTTAGGGTAGGACATTTAATTTGGATAGATCAATTGATAGGACCAAAAAACTAGCCTATGTAGATAAATACTCCAAAACAATAAATATGGGATCAAAGGGTAACCCTTGTAAATTCAACATTTGCACATATTGTACCTAGTCTAGAATTGAAGAGTTGAAGTGATTTATTCTATGATACAAGGAATTATTTGTTTGGATGTATGAACATCTTAAGGTTTTTGACCCAAATTTCACAACACATACAATCCAACTCAAGAAATGAAAAAATACCTTTATTTAGATACAATTTCCTATGAAAACCATATTGGAGCCTCTTATTCATAAAGATGTCCATAAATTGATCCAGGCTAGAATTATTTTTCTAGTTCATTATTCCACTTGGGTTACCAAATTAGTTCTCATTCATAATAAAAATAAGATAAAATAGGCTATGTGTTGATTTCAAAAATCTAAAGAGAGCATCAAAAAAAATTATAACCCCTTTCCATCCATTGATGAGGTTATCCAATTGGTTTGTATATCATAGATTTTGTCCTTCCTAGATGGGTTTTTGGTTTATAATCAGGTCTTAGTCAACCAAAAAGATAGGGTTAAAATTGCATTTACAACCAAGTGGGATAATTTTTATTTTAATATATTTTCATTTAGCCTCATAAATTATAGATCCAATTTTAATAGGGTTATGTATTTTTCATCTCAAGGTCTAATTTTCCAATGCATAATAATTAATATGGATGACCTAAATGTTTTCTCAAAACACAGGTCTGATAACATCTAGCATCTATAAAATATGGAAAGGTTAAGAGGTATGGTATCTCTTTGAACCCCAAGAAGAGTTTCTTTAGAGTTATGTATTATTAGCTTATGGGTCACATTATCATAAAGTAAGGTATTTATATTGACCTTAAAAGAGATAATGTCATTTCAAAAATACCCCTTCCTAATAGAAAAAGGAGTTGAAATCATTATTCATAAAAATCAATTTTGTACGTAATTTTATTTGTCATGTTTTATAATATTATTAAACCTTTGAATATTTTATTGAAATAAGATGCAAATTTTGAGTATACATCCCTAGCCAAAGTATCCTTTCAATAAATTAAAAATTCCATCATGTAGGTGCCAATCCCAATAATCCTGGATTACATGGAAGACTTTTACCTCTATTATTTTTATTCTAAGCATATCATAGTTGTTTTACTCATGTAGAAGTATGATGAGTAATAACATACTATATCCTTTATCATCACAAACTTTATAGTTGAAGTATATAAATATTCTACTCTAGACAATCATGCTTATGTGTTGGTGAAAATAGCAAATAAAATTTGAAATTACATTCTATGAAAAAATGTCCATGCCATGTTCCATAACCTGACATAAAAATCATGCTTGGAAATAATGAGATTGGTCAATGTAGAGGAAAATGTGTGTCCAAACTAAAATAATAAAATATTAATATTAGACCCACCAATATGGTAAGAGGTAAAGGGAGAACTTAGCTAATGATAGAAATTGACCCCATAATCATTTTGTTCTTTTGGATCAAACATAGATGATGTGTAATAACTGGTTTGATCCAATCATTCACTACTTGACTGATGAAAAGTCCCCTTTAGAGATAAATAGAGATTAAATGAGAGAAAATATACTAAAATTATCCTATTTTTGATAAATAAAAGGGTGATTTATCGAAGGAACTATGAATGAATATATCTATGATTCCTATCAAAGGAATAAGTTGTGACTAACTTTCATTAAATATAAGGTAGTGGTCACCCTTCAAGCATTGTAACATCCCATAATATACTATGATGTGGGTAATATTGCCTCACCATATTTAAGGACATGCATAATCATGTTTAGACCTAACATGAGTTCCAAACCTTCTCTAAAAAGGAAGTCCATGATATAATTCCACTTTAACATGTGATTGAATGACATCCCTTATGTCAATGGGGATTAGAATAAGTATGATCCATTAACCTCAATTATTCAATTGGCCATAAATTCATACTAATTGATAAAACTATTGCATACGGTGGACTAAATTTATTTCTAGTAGGAAAAGTGTTAAAAATGAAGTGATTAAGTTTATTGAAGAGAATGTGGTCACCATATTTGACAAATGAATTTTGTTATTTTTTGACAATGGACTTGCTTTCTAGTTATAAAAACTCATGGAGTGGACCTATGAAAACAACCTCACCCTGAAGGTTTCATCCAATTTTTATATATAGGTAAATGGGCTAGTTGAATCCATAAATAATTTTTTTAGGGATGCAATAAAAAATTATTCTGATAAATGTCCTATATATTTGCACTCACTATTAAAGTATACACTTTGTTCTAATCTATCTAGATATAAGCAATCCATAAAATTTTCACCATTCCTTTAGGTATATGGCCAAGAATATATATTCCTAGTAACACATAAGTTGCCTACATAGAAATTCATTCAAGAATATAATAAGGTTTATGAGGATGTGAATTTAAGATACTAGACATTTTTCAAATTGAGGATGTATACGAATAATCTCTCTAAAACATCAACAAGCATCAAGATGTTGTAAAAAGGTGGTTTGAAAATAAAGATAAGGTAAAACTTTTCAAAATATATTATCCAGTCATGTTATGGGACAAAGCTCATGAAAATAAAGGAAAACATTCCAAGATGGATACTCTATGGATTGGTCCTAATCAAATCACTAAAATATTGGGACTCAATGCCTTCAGGATAAATGGTTTTAAAGGGAATTATTTATATTTGACATTGAATAGACAATTCCTAAACCCTTACTTCTCAATTATGTCATCCACATATATCTTATAATAACTATAAGTTTTAGCTTAGGAGTATATTAGGCCTAGTGTAGGTTTATAATAGTTTCCTTTATGCTTTATTTTTTATTTGGTTTATATTTTTTTGCATTTTTTATTGTGGAATTTGTATTAGCCTATTTTGGTTGTTCTCTAAGTTTTTTCATGATAAATCATTTGATCCCTTATATGAGATAATGAATCTTATCATCCCTCTTTTATTATTTTTCCAGCTAAGTTTACACATCCATAAACATTTTAGCCTTCTAATTTAAACCCTTCAATTTGATGATAGAGTAATAAATAGTTTATCTAAGAGTTAAAACTATGGCAGTCTACTTTTATTTTTGAAATTATAAATACATGTTAGATTTTTTTATAATATGAAGTCAAAATGGAGACATTATTTTGAGAATAAACATTTATATTAAAAAATAGATTTATTACTAATTCAAATTCAAAATTTAAATTTAATACATTAAGAAATAACCTTAAGGTACTTGAAACACCAAAAGAGAAATCACTTATGATAGGAAATTTTTGAATCATATAGTTTACCCTGGCTATTCTAGTTCCCAACCCTCTTGGATTCAATAAATAAAAATATAAAAATGGAGACATAAACAATTCAATAAAATAAAAATATATATCTTAAGAATGGGTGATTTGGGTAACATCCATCATATGATTTCCTACCTATATGGAAATGGATAAATGCCTATAGTTGTGATAGATGTATATTTATCTAGGATATAGATGCCTAGTTGGAATAAAATTAATACCAAATCCTTCCACCCCCTCTATCCAACTAATAAATAAAATGTATCACATTTTATAATTTTGAGTCATGAAGTTTACTCCTGTTCTACATCAAACCCTGAAGGGTATAAAATCTATAAATTGATTTTACACAAAATGTAACTTCTTACAAGAATTAAGGCTTAGTGTGCTATGTGATAAAATAAACTCAAATAATCCATTTTTATTTTATAATAAAATATTATTTTCCATAGTATATCTAATTTTCTTAAGATGAAACCATAAATTCATATTTTTAAACACTTAGATAGATTTTTCCCTACATAATCACATTTTTTGTGTATAGCATGCCCCTTTTCCATTACTAAATTGGAAACCAAGATTAATTTTTGATTTGTATGAAATATAGTTTGAAGGTATAAATTAGTGTGTTATCTTTTAGAAGACCAAACTTGATTATGATGGCCAATGCTTAATGGACCACATCCCTTATGTTTCATAGAATAAATTTAAAAATATATTTTTAATTGATCTATTATTATGATATTTTTCATGGGATTATCTTCTTATGTTAAGTTAGTCCCTCTTATGGTTTTAAAATTTTATGCATATTATTTCAAGGTACTAATGTTTTATTTAAGAAAATTGATGATGATTTGGTAGGTCCCATGATCCTTATTCCTAGAGTCCTATAAATTGTATTCTTGTGATGTTCCCTATGTTCCATTCATAAGTAATCTTATTAACATTTATGAAAAAATGACTAATTTAATATTTTATACACTCCAAATATCTTGTAATCCCATGATGACATAGAGAATTCTATGTTTTGGTTACCCAATTCCAATAAAAATGTTCCACCTATCTATCCATACTCAAATATTCTCATGATGCAGATTCTCCATGGATGGAAATAAAATGGTATAGTGCAAGAAATGTCATCCACTTATCACTAACCATGTTCCAGGATCATACTCATAGAGCCCTTAACTTCTCATAAAATTTTATGATCACGAGACCCCTCATATTATTAGATAATGCCATTTGGTACTCTAGTAGTTACCATAATTGTATAAAATTCGTCTAGTGTAAGAGTCCCATCCAATCAATTCATACCACATGTCCTGGCCACACATCTAAATATCTGTACACCTAAATCTTGTATTTAAAAAGGGATGATGTTAGTAATTTTAAGGATACACTTCAAAAAATAAATGAAACTTAGAATGAAGTGGTCACTCTCTTGAACACCATAAAGGTAATCATGGAAACATGTTCAACACACTTTCCATAATTGATAATAAAAATAACCACCATTCATGGGGACATGAGATGGGTTAGATGTTGATACTTGGACATGTTAGATTACAACAAAAAGGATTTAAAGATAAATTAAATATTTTTGAAATAAAATTAAAAATGAAAGTCACCTAATTTTCATAGTTTATCAACTTAGAGTTAATACTCATGCTTTTAAACTCCAATTTCCATTACTATGAGCTCCATTTGAAAACCCATAAGATATCCTAAAAGAAAATTTCATACTCCATTTCTCTCATAATATAGACATGATATCTCATATTATTTAGTGATAAGGAAACCTTGAAATATTAATCAAAATATCATGCACTCCTTTAGTATTGATTCATTGTATTATCTATGTCAACATCTTCCATGGATGCATGTTCATTCACCTAGAAGACTATGAAAGAGTTTAGAGACACCACTTTTATACATGGCATAATGAGATACAAAAACTACAATGAGGCATTCAAATAAGTAGATTAAATGTAAAATATGTAAAATAATTATGATTCTACCTAGGAGGAGATTTCATTATTATATGACCTTCTTGGTATTTATCAATCAATACTCTATAAGGCCACTACCAAGCTTGATGTATTTCCCTATGGTAACATATTCTTCAATTTTCTCTTGAATTATGCATATAGAAATGACCTCATTTAAATTATTAATATAAATCATATAATATTTTTTATCTTTACAATTGCCTTCAAAAGTTATTATCTCCTAAACCCATATGTCTCATATATCAAATATATTATCCTCAAGTGGATGGAGACACATGTTATTCAATAAAGCCTAAAGGACTAGGCTAAAGATATATAGCATTAGGTAAATAGGGAATACATAAACACATATATGATTAAAATATTTAGATAAAGAGTTAGGCTCATAATGTTATTTCTTAATAGAATATTTTTTGTAAGTGACATTTTTCATGTTAGTATATTTTGGGTGCCCCTCCTCAGTCAAGTCATTGATGGGAAGTAAATCGTAACTCTGGGAGGTATGATAACCTTTAAATTGGCCAAAAAATTGATGAGGGTCAATAAATGAGGCAATTTTTATATGATATCTTATTTAGTAGATGCCTAGTGTGCCATTATTCCTTTCAATCACCCTTCTTTTCCATAATGGACAATGTTTAGTCCCCCAGTGCATGTGCTTTATCTAAGCTCTATATCCACCATTTCATAGCTCACATTGAATACATTTCAAATAATTTATACCAACCTTTATAATTTATTAGTAATGACAAGAAGATGTAGATATTATAAGAGGAAATGATACCTTCAATTATGGTTATTTGATACTATTAGTTCAACCAACACTTCATTATAATAATAGTTAAATAAATATAGACTTCTCCTTTAATGTTACCCTACTATGCACTAGATAAGATAAAAAATCATGAGATATCATACCAATATGTTAATGGTATGGTAAGTCACTATTCAAATAAGAGGTAGAGAAACTACCTATATATACCATTCATAATCTTCCACCATGAGTATAATAATATCACTATAGTAGTATCCATGTAAACTCACTGTCCATCTTTTAGTGCCGTAAATTCCATAATGAAAAACAATGGGATTCCCATGGGAATCTATATACGCATGTAGAATAAATGAGGGTGAGGATAGATATTAATTATCACCATGATCCCTATGATGATGATAGGTTATATTTGAGCCCTATTTATAACAATGAGGTGATTGAAAATTTAAATTTTTTAAGACTATTAGAGGAGAAAAAATATAGGAAGAAAGTCTTGGAAAAGAGACCTAAAAATCCCCTTAATTTTTAAAGAACTCCAATAATAGACGAAAGGTTTAATGATATAATATTATAATGGATCCATTTAATCTCCCCTCCACCTTCATCAATTTTTAGTACCTTAGTTAGAGGCATAACCCATGTAAGTAAGCATTCTCCTGAGCATACAATCCATATAGGCTCAACCATGTTTATCCCCTAAACAAGGAACTAATTATGTTATTCCTACTTTATTATCCAACTAGGCTGACACTTAGCCAAGATACAATGAGTTCCCCTATCAATTTTAGTCTTTTTTATATTTCCATTGCTCTTGTGGTTTGTAGTTTCCCTATTGTTTATAATCTTTGTTTTGTTAAATTATCCAATTATTTATATTTCTCCCTTTTATTCAAATATTTAGGCATTAAATGAGTATACACTAAGCATGACTTAGTATCATTAGTTCTTCAAATCTCATCATCTCCAAGTGCCACTACATAGGTAATGAGCCCATTGCCTATGCCCAATCTATACTTTCATCCAATTTCATTGAAATACATTATAATTAGTATCCCTATAGTGTCATATTGTATAGTTATTCATTTCATTCCACCTCATGCAACATATAATGCCCTTATTAATCTTGTGCCTCCTTAACAACTTAGCCCTACACCAGTAGTAGTTTCCTATTAGATAATAACTTATCATGTTTTAAGCCCCTCTAAGTTCACTTTCTCTAGGCTCATCTCCTCTTTAATAATGATGAAAATTATTTTGGGATTCATTGGGCCCATGATCCAAATGACACAAGAATGGGTTAAGGCCTAAATGACCCCATATGAAACTTCTATTACCATTCCGAGTTTCACTCCCAATACTCCACCTCTAATTTTTTTTCTCATACAAAGCCCTCATACATCCATATC
Source organism: Torreya grandis (assembly GCA_037957365.1). Lineage (NCBI taxonomy): Eukaryota > Viridiplantae > Streptophyta > Pinopsida > Cupressales > Taxaceae > Torreya > Torreya grandis. The sequence continues at coordinate 2,226,253 of JARHVA010001034.1, read as the reverse complement.
TTTTCCATCCAATTCACTATTTAAATCTTCAACTTCCACCACTTTAGGGACCCTTGGACTAGTACATAAGGGAGATAATTTATATTCATTATAATTAAATAAAATGTAGAAGCCTAATATGGTTTAACAAGATGAATTGGATAGAAAATTCCAATTTTACAAAAGTACCAAAAAGATGAAAAGTCTCATGATTTCAAAATTCACATAAGAAGGAAATAATTCATTTGTAAAATAAAATAATACTCATTATACTTAAATATGATAAGAAGATAAAAAAGGGACAAAAGCATTGTTGAGGACCTAATATATATTATGAGAGATTATCATGATATTATTGAGAATCTCATGCAGGAATTTAAGGACCAAGTTAAAAGTTTAGATTCATAGATGTGGACCATCATCAAAACTAAACTGGTGGATAAATTCAAAGGATAAATCTAATAATTGTTTCATACTTTAGAATTAGTTTAGGAAGATTTAAAAATAAACTAATGTGCTTTACTATAAAGTACATGAATATTTGGAGTGAATTGTAAAAATGGACAAAAAATGAAAAAAAGGCAATAAGGATCATTAAAGGGATGTTTCTTCAATTGAGGATCATGCCATTGATGGACCTTAGTTTATACCAAACCTATGTTGTTAATATAATAACCTACTTGGATGAATGGTTAAGAGACATGAAGGTAGTTGTGACCCCCTTGAATAAGAGAAAATATAAAATATTAGACTAATTTATAGAGGTAAACATCACCATGCTCTTTAAATAGGATGGTAGACTTTTTTCATAAATATGAATTTGGGGTGAACCTTACTAGATTTAAAATAACATTTATAAGGAAGTTAAAAAAGTATACCAAATAAGATCATTGGTCATGGTAGCCTTAACCACCCAATACTTTGATAGCATCAACAAGGTGAATTTAGTCAAAAATAACTTGGATATCCCAAAGAAAATCTGCACAAAACTATTAACATGTGGAAAGTTTTTATTCCAATAGCCCCATATAAACCTCACAAAGATGGACTAAGAAGATAAGCTTATTTATTAAACTTTAGGGGCACAGGAAGGCCAAATATAGTTGGGTGATGGTCCCACTATTGGTTTTAACTAATTTCCAATCATCATGTATCTGAATGGTCCTAAAAGTGGGAATATTATGTCTTGATTCTAGGCATTTGCCACTATTTTATTTCTTTTAAGCATATGTGTTGTAATAAAAAAATTGGGCCATGGTAGTTGTGAGTGGTGTTCCATTATTTTTTATGATGGGAATCAACTCATTTATATAATTACTTCTTTTTAATGTTTTATCTGGGTCAAACCTTAAATGGAAAACTAAAATATTCTAAAATTTGAGAAAATGTTCATTGTTTCTTTTTTTATGACCCTTCCATAACTCCTAGCATAAATTTGGTGTATGTTATTACTCTAAAAGGTTATCATATGGGCTTTGATTTATATAGGATGTGTCTATGTAGGCTGATTTTATTACTAACCCACTAATATCTATAATTTATTATGTTTCTTTTATAATTCATGAATATGTGTTTGCTAAAACATTTGTGTTTATTCATTTTATGAAATATTTTTTTAAGGATCCAACTCATAATTGAATTCCCCTAACTCTTTTCCCTATGTAGTATAGTTTGAGCCTGTGTAAAGCTATGTATATAGAGGCAATCCTTAGTCAAGTCCATAATTATTTTATGAGAGTAGTCACAACCCTCATAAAATATAAGAAAATCACTTTTAAACTTTACCCTTTTTATAATTTTGTATTTATTTTATTTGATTCATACTTAGATTTAGGAATTATCACTAGTATTTACCTCAACATAATTGGTAAGGATCCTACACATTACATAGTTAGGTGCATATTTGATATCTTTAGTGGTGACAACTATTTTCTATCATAATTATCCCTAGTAGGCCACATATGGGATCCCAAAATTGCAACTCATTCCTTATATTTCATATGGAAATCCTTAAACAAAAGAGTTAAAACCCTTGATGTCTTTTTGTATGGGTAAAATACACATAAATATTCATAGTGGGTAAAGTTATACAAGTGCTTTATACATGGACATTGTGATGACCATGATACCACTTATACATCTTATGCCACACCATTTTTTTCTAATATGTTTTATTAATTATTTTTAGTGTATCACATGTATGTTAGACTTTTTTTAACTTAAAGACACACACACACACACACACACACACACACACACACACACACACACACACACACACACACACACACACACACACACACACACACACACACACACACACACACACACACACACACACACACACACACACACACACACACACACACACACACACACACAGTTTTTCTATTTTCTCCATGCCAAAATTTTGGGGTTAAATTTGGTATCAAATCATGGATTTAACCCTGAGAACTCTTTCTAGTGTTAATCAATTTCGTTTTCTTATAATTTCAATTAATTTTTATTAGTTTTTATGAAATATAAATCACATATGAGGTAGACACATTACATATTTGAGATTCCATATAACCCACCACTAAATTTACATGTCATAATGGACATGGGTATAAAAATTCTTCAATCCATGTGTAATATGATTTATATCCTTCAAAATAGATTAAATATAGATATAAAAGTATCAAAGTCATTTTATAAAACCTTCATAGAAGAAAAATATATATGCACATTAATATAAATAAAGGTTATGAAGTTGTACATGGAAGCGTGCAAAATTAGAGAGAAATATCCTTAAAGATAAAGTATGAAATGTGCTATAACTAGTAGGCTAGAGATAATATAACTCATATAAGAATTTCTAAGGCTTAACAACACAACTTTTAATAGTTACATAGAATTATTTGGTGTGTATGTTTGGTTTTTGATCCAGAATAGGTGTTTTGGTATCCATACCTATGAGACATATTGGGTCTCAAATATGCATCTTAAGGTTGTAGAGAGATGAATAAAATATATCACTTCAATAATGGTTTTTCTCTCAAATTAAGGATATATTCAATGAAACATCACAATGGGGTGTCTATCATCCACATTTTATCTTTGTAAAACCAAATGGGATTCCATATGAAGTTATTATATGAATTAATCTTAAACATTTCCTAAATTCCCCAGATCTAGATACATGAGTAAAACCATCTAGGATTGTATGTTCAATAAATTTCACTTATAGAGTAAACACTTACTCATGTAATAAAAAAATCTAGATTATAACTCAAGTGAATTATGATGATGACCTCTTAGCCTTTCAATCCCATTCCCTTACTAATGCTTCGTCAATAAATAGAGCAGATGAATGGGATTGTTTTATAACATAAAAATTTATTTTAAATCCCAAATAAAACTTAAACAATATATGATTGATTTGAACCATAATTTCATATAAACAATAAAATTAAACTAATTGGTACATAGACTATGTATAATACTAGCCAATCATACACATAATTTTACTAAATAAAAATATAGGTTAATAGATGGGATTATATAGGTAATGGAATACATCTATGACTTATAGAATTACATTCAAATTAAAATAATAATCAGTTATGAATATTTGAATGAATTATTTCACATTGGTTTGTGATGAACAACTTGGATATATGATAAAAGAGTGAAATTTATAGGAGTTTAAGTCACTCTTTACTAACACATTGCACATAATAAATTCAAAATGTGTGAAATATGTACAATAGGAACCTATAATGAATTTTTTGAACATAGTATAGGGACCCAAGTGAAAATAATGAATCCATTTTTTATTTGAACCTATTATAATCTTGTAATTATCATGAGACAAAAAGCAAGAGAATTTAATATTAATTTTTTAATAATACCTAGTTTAGAGCCTTGATATCCATTGGTAAATAAATTCATCTACTTAAAAAATTCATGAAATATTATGCAATGAATGATCTAAGATAGATTCTACATGAATTTGAAATTTACCACTAATTAATTTAGATGAATAACTTAAACCATTAAAAAAAACCATTATTATTAATTTAAGATGATTATTTGATGAATCAAAATAAATACTTGATACACAACTGAATTTAAACAATAAAAAGTGTAACATAGAAATATATAATATCAAGTCATAAGAAAATGATGGGATATTTTTAAATCATCCTCCAACTCCTATCATATATTTATAATTAGATTGATAGTCTTTTCCTGACTGTTTGAGACCTTAGATCTTCATGATATCTACTCCAAATTGGAATTATTCTCTATGATTTGGACCAATGCTCATACTACATATTTATGCAAAACTTATAATGTAAAAACATGATTGATTAAAAAATTATTTCCTTTAAATAAATTCCATTATATAATTTTAAAATAATCAAGATAAAGGTTAACTTCATCTATTTAAAGACTATTGTGTGACATTTTTTAGAATTAAGGGATCAAATATCAAGAAATTTTTGGAAGCATTAAATTGGAATCTCATATCAAGAAAATCATAGGATAAAATTTGGCATAAATATAAGATATATAATCTTTAAATTAAATTAATTATGAATTTTAAATGGGCAGGATTACACACACAACTAGAATGGAAGTGCCCAACTTGCATGCATCACATATGTGTATAATTGGAACCTTATTCACATGCGGTAGTTCATGGACCACCAAGGAAACATGTAATAAATTATTTTAATAATTAATTTCCTTAAAAACTTCCAAATCTTATAATATCATTCCTTAATTGGTAGGAAAACATCATAAATTAACCTAGAATATCACAAATACTACATGTAGTTGTGGAAACCTAATTTAAAAGTGGTAGCCATAAATAAGAAATCGAAGAGAACCACATCATATAATATGAGCTTGGAACTAATATACATGGTAATATACATAAATAATACACTATTAATTATTTCTTCATAATATGTAAGGTAATTTATTCTTATTTATTCTTATGATTTGTGCATGATTATGTCTTGATGGAGAACCCTTAAACACCTAAAACTTAGACATGAATATGTTATTAAATTATTATAAATGTATCTAAAACTTTCTACCATTGTAAATCTATATAAATAAAATTTCTAATGCATACAATGGTATAGAAACAAAAGGTAAAATTATAAAGATATGATTAAAACACTATCACCCCTGCACAATCCCATGTACATGCCAAGATTATAAATTTAACATTTGGAAATAGAATATAGTTCAAGGGTGTAATTTTGGGATTGATTATGGTTTATGAATTTATTTATTTCATATTATGAATGATCACATACACCCAAGAATCAAGTTTCCTATTTTTCCCATTCAAACTCAAGCATCACTTTTACATAGGGTTAAAGTTGTAACTCTAAAAATCAATATCTATTTATCAGCTTTAATGGGTTGAGCTTCTTCACCATGCAAGAATTGCCAAGGTTTAGAGCCTCACTTTTATTTATTTATCATTAAGTTAATGCACCAATATTTATTAGTGTAATTAAGGAAAATAATCTATTTTAATCTTTATTTACTAGAGAATCCTATACCCAAGTTACATTTTTTACAATTTTTTATCAATTTTGGAAAGTAAGTGAAATAATTGCTTAAATAAGATAAATTATTGTGTAAAATTAGAATGATAAATATATGAAAAAAATTAAACAAACTAATTTAGAACTTGTTAAATTTATAAATATGTTAAAAGGTTGAATTATAAATTAAATACAACTTATCCATAAAACTAAAGTGTTGGACTATAGAGACATGGCAATAGGTTGTGTGACTTGTTTGCTGACTATGAATCTACAAAATTCTTTTTAGATTTATGGAAAATCACATTGGATGTATATAAGGACATGGTGAATTGGTGTCCTCAAGGAAAATTGACATCATGTATATGATATCTATTTTATACCATTGTTATAGGTTTTTCTTCACCTGCATGTTAAATTTACCTATATATAGCCCTTAATCTATTTCAAAAACCATTGTATATCTTTCCTTCACTTATAACCTTAGCTCAATATACCAAGTGGAAAAAATAAGTCATGTATTAAGAAGGGGTTAGTGATTGAATTTGTGATTGACCTTAACACCCCATGTTTTGAGTGTTTTCTACATACTGTCTCTCTGAAGAGGGATCAAACTCGAAGTAGTTATCCCATGCTAAAGTAGTGTGTAATGTAGTGCTAGATGATTTTGAAATTATATTGAGATTAAATTCTTACACTAAAACTTGTGACCTTTGAATTTTACTCAAAATTTATCTCAATAGTACTAGGGTTGTATCCCTTCATATTTGGGATAAACATGGAATTTACTCTCAATGTACAATTACAATTCTAGTGATTTTTAATGTAGAAACCTCTTATGTGTAAAATGGTTTTAAATTTATATTTATAGTTATATTCTAGTAATTCATATATATGAAGCTTAATAAACTTGTGGTATGACTCGTTACATGAATTTAAATTTAAGAAACTAGTTTTTATATGGTGGGAGGACATAGCTAACAAAACTATATAATAGTGGGAACCAACCATGTCTAAATATAGTGGCCTTGTCCAGAGAGTATGAATAACTATTATAAAAGTTTTAATTAGTATACAAGTAATTTTAGGTTGTTCATCATGACAATTAGAGCTACATTTGTATCATTTTTACTTGTGGGAATGGGTCATCCATAATAGGAGTGAAGGAAGAGTATTCAAGGACCATGGAATGAGGCATAAATTAAGGGCATGAAAGGAGTTGTCATAAGTACATTAAATTAAAAATAAAATCTATTTTAGTTTTCTAAAATTGTCCCCATTTTATTATACTAATGTATCAAAGTGAAATTAATAGATTAAATGGAAAAATCCATACCTAAACTTACCTTTGAATAATAGTCTCAAATGTAGGCCACAACATTGAGTTGTGCTTCACATAAAAAACTAAAATAAAACATATATAAATTAGTCCCTACTTAAGATGGAAATTTGAAATTGAAATTTAATAAACTTATAGATATGATAAAAATGAATTACTACACTTGGGTATATGAATTATTGTGTTTTTTGGTGTATAAATTGGTGACTATAGAGGGTAAGACCCTTAGATATTTCATTTTTGTTGAGTAGCTTAGATTGGATTTTTCATGCCAATAATAATTGATTATAAGAGTGTTATTAATAACTCAAGTTGTGTTTTAATAAAAAATATTATACCCATAGTAGTTATGTTGGTTTGGAATCCCTATATGAATTCAAATAAATTGTTCTAGTGATAAACTAGTGCAACAATTGGTTTGATGAAAAATGGAACATAACTAGTGTAAAAATGATACTATTATCTAAGTTTAGTGTATAAAACATGGATAATGACAAGGATTTCCATTACATCTTTTAAATTAGTAAAAAAAATTATCAATTAGATAGGCATATGTTATGTCCATGCCCATAATCGAATATCTAGGTGTATATGGATTCTGAGACTGAGCAATAACAACTAAAATTTTGAGTAGAAATATGTATTCTAAGCTATAAACATTTTATTTGTGATTCCTAAAAATAATAAAATATAAGATAAACCCAAGTATTTTTTTATACATTTATTATGTATATTTATTATTAATTATCCTATACTACCTATGATTCTAAGAATTTCTGAAAAATGATTATTTTTTCCCTATTGGGCCCTATTGGGATTATAGAGCCTTATTTTGGACATGGTCAGCCTATACCCTTGTCCAAATGGAGTTACCATGTCCAATATATATTTATGGGTGATTTATAGGTCTATATTATGATCCACTCTATGAGACCAAAAATGGTATGGTTTTATACTGCACTGTAGGAGCTTAGTCTTAGAAAAAAACCACTATGTTTTCCCCCTATTTTGAGGTGAGTTGTTGATCCTATGTAATTAATTAACTTCAAAAAAAATATCAAATAGGTGTTATGTAAATATTAAAATCTAATATTAATTATAACATGGAGGATTATTCCATCATCATATTTGAACTAATAAAAATAGTATGTGAGATGCATGTAGACATAAGAATACAAAGTGGCATTGTCAAGAGAGATGTAAGTAATTTTGAATGCATAAAAATGATCAAAATTAAGTAATAAAAAATTAATGAAACTAATTAAGGATGGATTCATGTTATCCATCATGGAATAAAAGGGATAGGAAGATGCATGATATCCAAGTTCATGTCATTGAAAATTGAGCAAACAAATTCCATGTCCATGATGCACACATACATACAATATATGTAAAACACACAAAGCATGTAATATAATTACAAGTGGGAAAATAAAAGGGACATGTTCAAATGTCACTCACATATAGAAACATATATGAGGCATAGAGACACACATAAATACATGTTCAAATGTTCACAAGACAAAATAAATAATATACACAACAAACTAAGGAGGAAAAATAAAATGAAAAGCATACATGGACTCATGTAATTGATTAGAATATGAAATTTGTAACTTTGGTATGTTCTAAAACTTGGGTAACTAGTAAGATATCAATGTGAATATAAGAAAGAAATATTGAGTGATTTTACATAGTGTAAGGAACTAGATGTGAAAAAGAGGGGATAGCCAAAAAATAATAGAACTCTATGTATGAGATGACCCTAGTGAGATTGTTTACATATATAAGTCATAAGAGGTTTGTGTCTAGTTTGGATCTAATAAGTAATAAATTGTGACCATTACAACATGACCAATATAATAGGATAAGGGTGTAGGATGATACTATATAAATAGGGTTTTATTGCGTGTTTTCAATTTTATGATTATATAATAGTGGTACCTCATTCAATTGTGTTTATAAATGGAAACATGTATGCTCTACATTCACTCATGTGAAATTTATGAATATTTATTTTTATAAAAACTTGATATATATACATACATACATATATATATATATATATACATGTATATATATACATATATATATATACATATATATATAAATATATAAATATATATATATATATATACATATATATATATATATATACATATATATATATACATATATATATATATATACATATATATATATATATATATATATATACATATATATATATATATATATATATATATATACATATATATATATATATATATATATATATATATATATATATATATATATATATATATATACATACACACACACACACACACACACACACACACACACACACACACACACACACACACACACACACACACACACACACACATTGAGTATATTGATAAAAAAAAATACCTAAAACAAATAAACTACACAAATCATGCATAAGTCTTGAGTTTTTTTTAATTTTATGGAATATTTTAATTTTGAATTTTTTTCATAAAAGTAAAACAAGAAAATAAATTATGCACAAGGAATGTGTTATTATAATCCAATAATATAGTCAATGAGGTGTCACTAGGTAGGCCTTGTATCATCATAATCATAATAACCTCTGTATTATAGTCCTCATCATGGTCATAACTAGATTCTTGATCTAAAAATGACAGTATACCACTTGTGTCTTATTTTGTATTTAGATATGTAACAAACTATTATATATTATGGTATTTAATTTTATAATTTATTAATTAAAATATATATTGTGTCATGTTTCACTAATAATATTCCATTGCTTGTATATTTTTATATACTATCTTAAGTTATGATTTCTTTTTGTTATTTTTCTCTAAACATGTTCCATTTTTTGAAATGATGATGACCTTGCCTTATTGATCCAATGATATGAAAAATTTATTTTTTATCAATCACTAATCCTATTTATTTTAACCATGATCCGATCCTTCAAAAACAACATTGTATGCACTTGGATTGTAAACAACACAAAATTTAAGATAACATTCTTTTGAAGAAAATCAAACTCTTACATTGATGTATCCCATAAATGTTGTAGATGCATTAATTTTATCTAAGTGTTGAATTTGATATCCAAGAGATAGAATAAATGACATATAATTAAAATTTGTTTCCTCATAATCCATAACCTTGACATAGGTAAATTTATTGTAATATATGTGAGAAGTGATAGTGAAAGTGTCTTGATATGAGGAAAGGCTTATAATTTCCCCCTTTGAAACCATATTTGAAACTTTAGATTTTTTATGCATCTATTGCTTTGGAAACTCTTTTGTTATGAACCATTTATTAAAGATATTTTATTGCTTAGATTGAACTTTTTTCCAAAAATTCTATTCTTCCTCATTTTTATATATTTCTTTAATGATACTTTATTTTTTTAATTTATCTTTTTTATCATTCCTTTTGTACACTTTCTTTCTCAAATTTTTCCTTTTGAACCTTTTATTTATCTAAATTATCTTTTGGTATCCATACTCGTTGTCTTTGTTATTTTTATACTAATTCTATTTTGCACTTGTTCTAATTTCACTTGTTCCACTATGGGTTATTTATTGATTAATTTGCTATAGGATCACCACTATGAATAATACTTTGTGTTTTATTCATCAAATCCAAAAATATATATATTTGATTCCCATGCATTCTATGATATGAACAATATTATTTGATTTTTCTTAGTGGATGTAAATGATGTAGTGTGATCAATTTGTTTTGATGAATTTGTTTTAGAATTTCACTTGAATTTTTATTATATGTTTTCATACTTTTTTAATCACTTACTGTATATGTGTTCTATTATGTATCCCCATTTTTATATGAAGTCTTGTTAAGAATAATATTTATAGAAGAAGATGCAAATACATGATTACAACTAACACATTCTAGATTATTTTCATATGTGACTTGATTTTCCCATTGTGAGATATTTGAAACCAAATATTGATGTTGCTTCTACAATTCCTCTATTTATTTTTTTTAAATTTGATTTAATCCTTGAGATCTTCACAAGCAAAAACCTTGTGTAATTTTGATTGTATATGCATACAAACACAATCAAGAAGAGATGGGGAAGGTGGATAGAGGTGAGTAATGACATGTTGGTTTCCTTCATTTTTCACTTTAGGGTGGTCTACCTTACTTATTTGGATATTGATAGCATGGATATTTTTAGAGGGAAATTAGCTATCACAACCTTGATAATGGATAGTAGAAGCTACCATAGGCATGGTAGGTGTATTATTATTAAGTAAAACCTTAATTTTATTTTACATTAATGGTATCTAATTTATTTCATAGATATGAAATGCATTGAATATTTATATCTGACAACATGAAATTTTAAAAATTATTGATTCAATTGAAAATTATATACCAAAAGTAACCATATAACCATTATATGGTGTGTACAATAAAACAAATACAACTACAAGAGATTCATTAGGAAGTTTTTAAATATGAAAGAGGATTTTGATAAAAATAAAAACAATGAAATAACTAAATTTATTTAAAAATATATACACATCCCTTATTCCAAATTTGATAAATATAGTAAAATACAAATTAATAAAAAATATTTAACTATTTTGGCAAACAAGAATATATTTATGATTTTATTAATGAGACTAACAAAAATTGACAAGTTTCAAAATAGGTCTAGTATGGATCAGATATGGGCTAAAAAATGAAATACAAGTAACAATATTAGGATAGGAAAACCCTAATAACAAAATTAGGATGAAACCTTAGGACAAAGAATAAAAAATTTGTGGCACAAAGGACAATGGGAAATAAAATATCAGATATGAAACCTTAAGAAAAAATATAAAATATTATAAATAAGTTTGGAACCTTAAGGTAAACTTAGGGTTTTAAAATTCTAAAAAAATACATATTCACTAATTTTTTTTATGGAATTTGAATAATAAGTGAATTAATTCCATAAATGAGATAAAAATACTATGTAAAATTAGAATGCTAAAAATGTAAAATAAATGACACGAAATGATTTAGAATTTGATAAATTTATGAATGTGCTACAAGAAAAATTAGAAAGGAAATACAAATTTTCAATAAAACCATAGTGCAATACTATGACCGAGACTTGGAAACATGTGTGATTGTGTTGGTTGAATATAGATTTGAAACATGGTTTTTTGGATCTCTATAAAATAGCACTAGATTTAAACAAGGGCACATTATGTTGGTGTCCTTAGGGAGTGTCACCATCCTATAAATGATATCTCTTTAATACTACTATAATATTTTCACCTTCACTTATATGTTTTTTTTACCTATGTAGTACCCTTTGAGCCATCACAAAACCCACTATATATCTTCTCCTTCACTTGTAACCCTAGCTCAATAGACCAAGAGGATAAATACAATCATGAATTAAAAATAGGTTAAAATTTTAAGTTGTGCTTGACCTTAACACCCCCTATTTTTAAATTTCCTAAATACCAATACTCTAAATAGTAATCAAACTCCATGTAGTTCTCCCATGCTATAGTGGTGTGTGTGAAAGACTGGTGTAGTGTTATATGCTTATGAAATTTTTATTTGATTAAGTATTTCAATCATGAATTATGACCTTGGAATTGTACTCTTACTTTATCTCAGGTATATTATGGTTATATTTATTCAAAATTGTGATAACTATGGAATTTAATATAATATGAAATTAGAATTCTATTATTTTCAATACGGTAGCCTCTTGTGTGAAAAATGGTTTGAAATTTACTTTTATAGTGATATTTTGTAAATTCTTATAGATGGAACTTAATAAAATTATGGGATGACATATTACATGAATTTTCAATTGATAAAATAACCATTATTTTATATGAGGACACATCTAGTGGAATTAATAAATAGCGGGGATCAGTCATGTTCAAATAGAGTAGCTTTATCCAAAGGGTAGGAATAGTTATATTGAAAATTGGGATTAATATCAAAGTGAGTTTAGGTTTCTTAGAATTATATATAGGTATATTTTAGGATCATTTTTTTCTTTTTGTAATGGTTCATATGTAATAGGATTGAAGGAAGAGTGGTCAAGGATCATGGAAGGATACATAAGCTAAGTACATAAAAGAAGTGGTCATAAGTGCATTATTTTAGAAATAAATATTAATTTATGTGTCTACAACAACATGTATGGTGATATAAATTATGAAATATGTATCTTATATTAGTGATTTTTCTAAAATTTCTATTTATAATGGTTTTTATGTGAATGCATAACTGTAGGATAATTAGCTCATCTCATCAACCAAACATCAACTCACGACAATTGAAGATAACATGCTATAATAATAGTTATCCTCCTTCACCCTTAGTGAAAAATAAATTCCCTTTCACCTTATCCATGTTGAGGGTGAGAACAATAATTGGTAAATTCCTTTATCTCATTTCTCTTCTTCACCCTAACAAGCATGAATCCATTTATTTCACAACATGAGTAATTTTATTAATTCCCATTTCTCAACTCAACTCAAGTGTCTATAAATGCATGCACAATTATTACTTATAAATTAACACTCACTCCATTACTTTATACTCAATATTTTAGTAACATACTTATTCAACCTTTTCATTATTTGTGACGAGCCCTTAAATATTCAAAGTTAAGTTTTAAATGGCTATGCCAAAAATAATATTTCTTCACTAATAAAATTATAAGAGTCCATAAAAAAATAAATTTGCTCTAGTTGAATCAATATTCCCCCCTAAATATAGTAATAAATGTATAGTTATTTGTATGTATCATTTTTACCACCATTTTAACTTGAAAATACCCTTGCGTATGATTTTCACCCCTTGCAAAGGACCAAATCACTTAAATCAATAATTACCTAAACTTATTTTTTGAAAAATGTTCATGAATACCCCACATAATATCATGTTAAAATGGGTATGTATTTTATTTACTTGAGGGTGTATTCATAATCATTTTTATTTTATGTCACCAATGTGCTAGAGTTACTCCATGTTTTTAGTGGATGACCTAACAACATGTAAAATACATATATTTTAACCATTGATGATCTATGCCCAATTATTTTAATAAAACTTAATTGAATACTTTTAATATCATCCATGAGACAAAGTAATAAATGGATCTAAAGGATATTGATTAATTTTATTTATATACAAATAACCCTCTTAATTAAGCTTCCAAGTTATTTTTGTGTGATATCCATACTAAGTAGTTTAAGGATACATTTGATGTAAGATATGAAATGTGTCAAATACTCATGAAAATAAACTTGGGGTCACTCAAATATTCCATGAAAATGTTCCACACATAAATTATATCCAAACTTGGCCCTCATGATGTTGAGGAATATATATATATTTCAAGATAACTATAATAATCCATATCACACTTGTAATTTACATGGAATATTAATAATGTTGAAACCTTGGTGTACTTAATAATGATAAATTAAAACCAATGAATATAATTCCTCATGAATAATATGACTTTATACCATTTTTTTAATTATGGTAACCCTATATTTCCAAGGACATTTAGGGACCAAACAAGACTAATGTTATAAATTATTTGGAAATTCACCTACCAAGGGGTCCATCTAGGATTTAGTGAAGAAAAAATGAGGAAAATCTTAGTTTAGGTTTTATGAAGTTAATTTTTCCACCATGTCTAAATTGTCTATTAGGTTACTAGTGAATTAGTGTGTGTTATAATTAGGATATTTGACCACCACCCTAGACCTAAAAGTCATACATTATGGGGATTTACAAGATTTTATTAAGTATATATTGGATTAGTCATTATAAATACATGATTCAATACCAAAATAACACCATAGATTGTTATGATGACCTTGGGATCTATTTTTTCATATTGAGGGTCCAATATTCCATCTCACTTTGAAGCACCTCTAGAATGAAACTCAAGTGGATCATGTTGTATGGATGCCAATTTTTCACTATCACTATAAGTTATAGATCATAAAATGAGTTAGAGAATATGGTGTTCATTGATCACCCACTCCATGATTTTTTAGATGTCTTTTCATGTGAGTTTTATATAATTCCCCCACTAAGATATGTTTCTTTCAAGATTTACATAGTACTTAAGGCTTACCTAGTTTATATATTGTTATACCAAATGAGGACACGTAAGTTTTAAAATCTCAGTATGTAGTACAAGGAGATTTTAGAGAAGGATATTTTTCATCTTATTGTTTCCCCATGGGGAGCATCTATCATCTTCATAAAGAGAATGGATGGAAAATCTCAAGTATCCATTGATAAAAGTTAGATAAACAAGGTAACAATGAATAATTAATACCCCCTTTACTACATATCAATGACATATTTAACCATATGTAAGTGTTTTATGCTATTTGGGATTTTTTTTAAACACACTTATAAAAATAAAATTATGTAAAAGAAGTAAGACTATATTCTAATTCACATTAAAATACAACCAATAGTAAAAGTTTACCTACTTTAGCATATACAATAAATATAATTAAATATAGTGAAACCAAGGGATAGAGAGATCGTATCTTATTCAAAGTTCATAGTTGAGATATGGTAGTGATCTAGAACCATTTTAAAAAATTGATAAGGCTATGATATCTACTCACTCTATAGTTTTGACTATTTTCACCCATATAATGCTTACATCAACCGTAGATATTTGTGTCAATGTAGATGTCCATATTTGGCATATGTGTCCAATACAAAGTATACACAAAAGTGGATTAAAACTCCTATCATACCTACACTATAACCTATGTGCATGTTTGGTACCTTAGAATACATTTGTATGTAAGTAATATCTAACAAATAAGAGAAAACCCTAATCATCTCCCATTTTGATCTCTTATAACTTGGTAAAAAAGGGTTATCACATGATTATAGATAACCCTAACAACCCTAATTATTGCTTAGTGTTGCCTACATATCTAATACTCCAAAGAGTGTCATAGACTTGTATGTAGTTTTCCATCCTAAGCACGTGTATGGAATTAAAATTGTGTAACTATATGCTCTTTATCCTATAGTAACCCTTGGTACAAACAATGCAATATTATAGTGACATTTTGAGTTCTTCATATATTCAATCTAGTACTGTAGTGTAACTTGATAGATTTTAATATAAAATAATTTCTATTTAGAACTTGATTGATTAAATTTATCTATGATGTAATTAGACCATGAATTATATATATATATATATATATATATTAATGTATTTTTTTTTGTTTTCCAATTATTTCTCTAAGGTAACCAAGGTTGTTGATGAGGTGTCATGTGTGTTATATTGACAATGACAAAGTGTGTTTTAATGAGCTTCAGTGTTCTTGCATGGTTATTTAGTGTTTGACTTAGTAAGGTAATTAATGGATGATATTGATGGTATGGACATGTTTTAGAGCCCTATAGGATGTTATGAATTCTTATAATGCTTATGGAAGTGAATGGAATTCATCAGGATAGTCAAATGAATTTCTAAACTCAAGTAGTCATATTGATAGATAAAGTTGAGTGAGTATATTGATGACATCATATTTCATAAGTGTGAAGGTTTTAAGAATTACTTGATACACGGATGTATTCTCTTATGTGAGGAGATCATTTGGTTTAAATTTTAGTTTTGGACATGGAGTGTAGCAAAAGTTATGAAGGTGCAAAGTTGGCTTCTTAGATAAAATTTACCAAGTTCCCATACTTAGCTAGATTTGTGATATCGAAGATCTATGGTGAGCATTTAATCAGATCAAGATCTAAAGATGAACATTTAATATGATCATATAAGGATCCAATAGTGTGTTTGATCTTATAAATAGTGATCTAATAGTTTGTATTTAATAAATAAGCTAAATAATGCTCAGATGATGCACGAGGCTGCCAAATGGTAGAATCTCATTGGAGTCAACTAGTCAATGTGCACAGAAGGCACATGGGGATGCTAAATGGCACAATCATAGAAGAATATATCTAAGATAAATTGTGAGTGTTTCAAGAAAAATACTATACTAAGCTAAGGAGATCAAAGGAGTTCATTTGTTTATTTTTTTTAGGAAGCAAGAGATGAGTTCAACATGTCTAATGTTTAACATTTGCTCAGTGATCGTTAGAATTTGAATTTTCAAATTAACAAAGAAAAACTAGTGCTTAGTATTTGAGATATATATTTTGATCCAAGATGAATTTCATGGTGATGTAAAAATAAAATTTGTAGAGGAATTCAAGGTGCATCTAAATAATCTACTTAAAAGGTTTAAATTTTTATACAATCAAATATATTAAGCTTCAAAGTTGATTATTTATTCATTCATGGTGTTACTATGTATAAAATATTGTTTAAGCCATTTTTACTTTAGAAGAGTGTTTTTGTGAGAGTGATCATTTTAAGATGTCTTAGAGGTCATATAGAGTGGACCTAGGTATTTAAAAGTGATCTTACGTTCTTAATTTGTTTGATGAAGTGCTAAATTGGTGAATAGGTCTCCATGAGACCTATAAGGGATACTGAGGCCTAATTGAAAGGTGTATCTACTTAAGTGTGACCCATAAATGTTATGTATATCATATGAAGATGGTATTGAGTTATTTTTTATAATGTTATGTCGTAAGGGTTAAGCCAAGTATTTTGGCTAACCTAGAAATTAATATTCATGGAGACTATAAATAGTGGAGACCAAGGCAATGGTTTCTAGACTTTGATGGTGAAGTGTTGAGATAAAATAATATAGAGATGAAAGAAAGTGATCAAAGAGAGTGTTCTCATTAGATATACTGAAGTAAAAAATATATTAATTATGATTGAAGAATCCTAGAGTGATCTAAAAGGGGTGTTTGGATGCATTGTTTGTATGAACAAGGTTGAGTGAGAGTAATGATTTGAGAAGATGTGATATTGAGTTGAGAGAACCTTTGAAAGAGAAGGTATAGATAATTAAGGACCATCAAAGAGTGAATAGGATCAATCATTCTTATTTGATCAAGTTGATGAAGGTGAACACATAAGTCATTGGACCTAATAATCCTAGAAGAGGCAGATTAGGTGAGTAAGCTCTAGAGGCTATTTAAGAGTGATTCAAAAGGGTATTTTGGATGCATGACTTGTGTATGAAATTTTTTAAGAGTGTAAAAGGGAAAGAGTATACTTAAGATAACTCCATCATTAGGTGTATAATACATTAGATCAGAGGTGGAGATCATATTAAGGTAGCTGATTAGGTGCTTGGTTGCCTAGGGGGTTAGTTCCTCCTTGTGGGATGGGTGTTCCTTGATTAGCTGGTGATAGTCTAAATTTTGATCTTGTTATTATAGTAATATAGTCCATTTTACAAGTTTTAGTGGGATTTATTCCTAAAAAGGGTTTCCCATGTATAAATTGTGTTATGTGTGTGATCTTGCTTATCTTTTTTGATATAAATGATGTGCATGCTTCATGAATGATAATGTTATTTAAGGTTTTAAAAGGATTGGAATTTAAGTTTGGATTATCTATCATCACTAATTCACCACCCCTTTAGTGATTGTACCTCTAATAATTGGTATCAAATTAGGACCTTCATTGTATGTTTAACCACTTGAAGGTTATCTAAGGTACAATATGGCAAGTCAATAGATGCAAGGTTTTTATACAAAGCAATCACCAATGTTTAGTGGGTCCAATTATTATTTTTGGAGTGAAAGGATGAATACCTACATCATGTCAATATGGTTTAAAATTTGGCAATCTATTATGTATGGATATTCAACCCCCTTACCCCTCCAACTAGTGTAATTGATAATAAGTTGTGTGATATTAATTCTAAGGTAATGAATAACATCACCTATGGTCTTTCAAAGATTGAGTACACCAAGTTAATTCATTATAAATCAACCAAAGAAATATGGGAAAAAATTAGATCATTTATGAATGGGATTTAAATGTCAAGTTGGCCAAATTACAGACTCACTAAAGACAATTTGAGAGTCTCAAAATGAAGGAAAAAGAATTTGTGGCATCCTTTTTACATAGAGTTGATGAGATTGTGAACATTATCAGAGGTCTTGGAGAGAAGCTTGAAGAAGTTACTATAGTAGAAATTTTTTTAATGTCTCTCTCCCTCAAGTTTGATTCTAAAGTGTATGTTTTAGAATAAAATCATGATCTTACTCAAATAAAGATGGATAAATTGTATGGCATCCTTACTATCTATGAGATGTGAGTCAATGATGACAAACTACCAAAGGAGTAACTAACATTAAAGATAGAAATGAAATCAAACAAGAAAATAACTCAAGGTAAAGAATTCATGTATGATGATATATTTAATGATGAACTAAGAGCTTTATTCACAATTAAATTAAAAATAGTCTCAAGGAAGTATAAGGGTAAGCTACCCTTTAAATGTTTCAATTGTGGAGAAGTAGGACACTTTGGTAACAAATGCCCTCATAATCATAAGAAGAACAATGATGAAAAGTATGGTGAAATCTAAGATGAAGTAAAGAAGACATCTATGTCTAATAAGAGGAAGAAAAGATTTAGAAAGTTTGACAACAACAAGAAGTCCTTCAAGAACAAGAAGAGTCTCTACACCAATAAATATTTTAGCTCATTAGATGAGAGTGAAGATAGTTATTTTGAGTTTCATAGTGAAAATAAAATTCTCTACATGATCAAGGAAGGAATTTTCTCATATAAAAAGAGTCTAATTGGAGTGATATAGATAATGAAGAAGACAAGGAGGACTGTGAGTCTAAATTGAGGAATGATCATAAAGAATTGAATATTAAGAAGAAGATTAACAAGAAGATGAAGTCTCAAATCAAGGACTATGAAGAGAAATTCAATGTATTTTAGGCAAGAATGAATAAAGACACCAAGGATCATGAAGATATAGTCAAGAATTTTAGTTGTCAATTAGAAATCCTATCTACAAGCCTAAAAGCTAAAGAAGATGAGTATTCAAGGTATGTGATTGAAAATGAGTCATTGAAAGTTGAGTTAGAAAAGACATCTAGTAAGATGAAGTGATTTGTGATGTTTGAAAATATTTCAAGTGATCTAGACAATATTTTGAATAGTCAAAAGCATGCTAGTGATAGAACTAATCTTGGTTACAAAGAAGAACAAAATAATGTAACTTAGGATAAGGTGAAGACTAATGTGAACAAAGACAATCAGACATTGAGGTTCAATAATCAGTCATGGAATGAAGATGCTGACAGAATGAAGATAAATCAAATCAAATAACCAAAATCCATGAGGTATTCCAATGGTTATTATTACACTTAAAATCAATTTGGTCATAGGGCTAAAGAGTTTAGAAGACTTGTTAAGATTGAGTTGAGTTATCAGTCAAGTGGTGTAAGCAAGGTTGAATGCTTCAACTATCATAATGTGGGACACTTTGAAAAATGTTATCAAAATAAATTAAGGTAAGTTGAGTTTCTTCAAAAATAGTGGTTTTCTACAACTGTGAGAAGATAGGTTGCATTGTTAGGTTTTGCAAGAAAAGGTTATCAATTCAAAATAATTTTAATCACTCCTAGAGTGCAAGGAAGAAGGTTAGTTAACTAATGGAAACCAAAAGTATAAAGTGTGAGTCATGATGAGTCTATAGGTCCAAGTGGTCTATTTTTTATGGTGGAGAATGATACAAATGTTGAAGAATGCCAATATCTCTCATTGTCTTCTCATGTTGTGAATGAAGAGAATAAGCTCAAGGAGAAGACCAAGATGCCAGCTGAGGCTAGTCTTGAGGTGTGTAAGGATCTAAGTGAACATCCTACTATTTTTAAACAAGTTTAATATGAAGAACATCAGTTGTCAATTTTTAGTGATGAGGTATGTCATGAATATTTGTTGTCTCCATGTATTATTAATTCAGGATTAAAAGAAAAGGAGAATATTGTAGTAGATGAGCATGTTTCTTCTCTTTATCCTAAGAAGAAGAATAATAACGATCAATATTAGATGACCAAGGAGGAGAAGGAATATGAGGATATGCTGGAAACTCATGGTTTTACATGTTTCAGGACGTTATGGGTTAAGGTGTCTCTATATAAGCTTTAAGGAGACACTTGATAAGCAAGAGGAAGCATGGTGGATGTTAGTTGAGCTTTGGTTGATGTTTTAGAACAAGAATATCATTTGAAGATGTGTTTGGCTAAGGGGGAGATAACTTAGTTAGCTTGAGTGTCTTGAAGAAGATGTGCATGATGTGAGGGAGAGCATATGTGAAGATGCTTCAATCATGATAGAATAGTGAATAAATCTTCTACAATTGTGAATTCAAGAAGATTGATATGATGACTTGATCAAACCAAGTTAGGTACTTTGAAAATGTATTGAATCCTCATGCATAAATAAAAGGGTAACTTTGTAAATGGTTTGGTCTTAGGATCAAAGGACTATGTAGTTGAATCTATGAGAAAAGGAATGGAGGCAATTGTGTTGTTTCATAATTTTTGGAAATGGTCTAAAAGTGCTCAAAGGGTTCTTAAGCTTAGGTGACTTAAGGGGAGTCTCTATAAACATTTTAAAGGTTCATATGATAAGGATTTGAGACCAATTTTTCATTGTATCAAAGGGGGAGAAAGTGCTTGAAGAGAGAGATAGAATCTATGCATAAGCTTTATATTTATGTTGACATCAATGACAAAGGGGGATATTGTTGGAGGTTTGTAAATGATGTCTCCAAGGTGACCAAGGTTGTTGATGAGGTGTCATGTGTGTTAGATTGACAATGACAAAGTGTGCTTCAATGAGATTTAGTGTTCTTGCATGAATCATGAGATGAGGTCAATGTGTCGAATGTTTAACATTTGCTTAGTGACCATTGGAATTTGAATTTTCAAATTAATGAAGGAAAAACCAATGCTCAATATTTGAGATATATAATTTGATCCAGGATGAATTTAATGGTGATGTAAAAATAAAAGTTGTATAGGACTTTAATTCACATCTAGATAATCTAGTTAAATTTTTTGAATGTTTGTATAGTCAAAGATATTGAGATTCAAAGTTGACTATTTGTTTATTCATTGTGTTATTGTGTACAAAACATTATTTGATCCATTTGTGATTTATTATAAGAGTGTTTTTTAGGATTAATCATTTGAATATGTCTTAGAGATCATATGGAGTGGACCCAGGTATTTAAAAGTGATCTTGTGTTCTTAATTTGTTTGATGAAGTGCTAAATGGGTGAATATGTCTCAATGAGACCTATAAGGGCTACTAAGGCCTAATTGAAAGGTGTAGCTAGTTAAGTGTGACCCAAAAATGTTATTTATAACCTATGAGGATGGTATTGAGTTATGTTTTATAATTTTATGTCTTAAGGGTTAAGGCAAGTATTTTGGCTCACCTAGAAATTGATATTCATGAAGACTATAAATAGTGGAGACCAAGGCAATGGTTTCCAAACTTTGATGGTGAAGTGCTGAGAGAAATGAATAAAGAGATGAAGGAAAGTGATAAAAGAGAGTGTGATTAATATATGGATTTAAGTAAAAAATATATTAAGTATGAGTGAAGAAGCCTATAGTGATCCAAAAGGGGTGTTTAGATGCATTGTTTGTATGAACAAGTTTGAGTGAGTGAGAGTAATGATTTGAGAAGATGTGATATTGAGCTAAAGAGAGAACATTTTAAAGAGAATATATAGATTAGTGAGACCATTAGAGAGTGAACAGGATCAATCATGATTATTTGATTAAGTTGATTAAGGTGAACACATAGGTCATTGGACCTAATAAGCCTAGAAGAGGCAGATTGAGTGAGTAAGCTCTAGATGCTATTTGAGAGTGATCCAAAAGGGTGTTTTAGATGCATGACTTGTGTGTGAAAGTTTTTAAGAGTGTAAAATGGAAAGAGTGCAATTAATATAAATCCATCATTAGGTGTATAAGATATTAGATTAGAAGTGGAGATCAGATCTAAGTAGCTGAGTGGGTGCTTGGTTTCCTTGGGGGTTGGTTCCTCCTTATGGGATGGGCATCTCTCTAAATTAAGGGATGGGTTTTCCCTGATTAGTTGGTGTTGGTATAAATTTGGATCTTTTTATTATAGGAATACTGTCCTTTTTTCAAGTTACAATGGGTTTTATTCCCCAAAATGGTTTCCCACATAGATCTTGTGTTATGTGTGTGATCTTGCTTATCTTTCTTATTATAAATTATGTGTATGCTTCATGAATGATAATGTTATTTAAGGGTTTAAAAGGATTGGAATTAAATTTTGGATTATTTAGCATCACTGATTCACCCCCCCCCCTCTTAGTGATTGTACCTCTAACACCCTTAGTTTTAAATTGGGACCTAGTGGCACATGAAAAACTGACAATAGGGTGAACAAAGGCTACAAAAAAAATTATCACCAAGTAAAAGATATAGAAATTAATAAAAATATAAGTCTGGATAATTATGTCATAGTTGGTCATTTATGTTTATTCAAGTGTCCAACATGGAATTAGGTGTCTAAAGGATAAAAATATAAGGATATTACAAAACATGGGTGGCGATCCCTAGGATACACTATATAAATACAAGTTACAACATATAGTCCCATAAGGGTACATAAAGTAAGTTAAATAAGATGGAAACTAAAGAGGTCCACACAAGACCACACCACTAGATATATAACTCTTAGTTAAAATATGTAAATAATAAAAGAGATATGAAAACATGCTAAAAAACTATGTTTATACCAAAATGGGTATCTAAATTTACCCCCTTTAATATAAAAATGTATAAAAAATTAAATGACTAGTTTAAAGGAAAATAAAATGAATACCTTGGTGTGTAAAATACACCTTATCTTCACTTGAACTTTATTTTAAATTTTTATTTGAATATTA